>CM046664.1:34301569-34333306 GCA_025594165.1 Tamias sibiricus | reverse complement strand
AGTTTTGATTTGCATTTCTCTAATTGCCAGTGATGTTGAACATTTTTTCATGTATTTGTTGATTAATCGTGTATCTTCTTCTGAGAGGTGTCTTCTCAATTCCTTAGCCCATTTATTGATTGGGTTATTTGTTTTTTTAGTGTAAAGTTTTTTGAGTTCTTTATATATTCTAGAGATTAGTGCTCTATCTGATGTGCATGTATTAAATATTTGTTCCCAATTAGTTGGCTCTCTATTCACCTCACTGATTGTTTCTTTTGCTGAAAAGAAGCTTTTTAGTTTAAATCTATCCCATTCATTAATTCTTGGTAGTAATTCTTGCCCTACAGGATTCTTATTAAGGAACTTGGGGCCTAATCCAACATGTTGGAAATTGGAGCTTACTTTTTCTTCTATTAGGTGTATTGTCTCTGGTCTAATTCCTAGGTCCTTGATCCACTTTGAATTGAGTTTTGTGCATGGTGAGAGATAAAGGTTTAATTTCATTTTGTTGCATATGGATTTCCAGTTTTCCCCAGCACCATTTGTTGAAGAGGCTATCCTTTCTCCACTGTACATTTTTGGCACCTTTGTCTAATATAAGATAGCTGTAATTATATGTATTAGTCTCTGTATCCTCAATTCTGTACCATTGGTCCACCAGTCTGTTTTGGTGCCAATACCATGCTGTTTTTGTTACTATTGCTCTATAGTATAATTTAAAAGTCCGGTATGGTGATGCCCCCTGCTTCACTTTTCTTGCTCAGGATTGCTTTGGCTATTCTGGGTCTCTTATTTTTCCAGATGAATTTTCATGACTGCTATTTCTATTTCTTTGAAGAATGACATTGGGATTTTGATTGGAATTGCATTAAATCTGTATAATGCTTTTGGTAGTATGGACATTTTGACAATATTAATTCTACCTATCCAAGAGCAAGGTAGGTCTTTCCATCTTCTGAGTTCATCTATAATTTCTTTCTTTAGTGTTCTATAAAATTTTTGTTATAGAGGTCTTTCACCTCTTTCATTAGGTTGATTCCCAGGTATTTTAATTTTTTTTTTGATGCTATTAGTGGAATGGGGTAATTTTCAACATTTCCCTTTCAGAGTCGTTGTCGCTAAGTAACACAAATGCCTTTGACTTATGTGTATTGATTTTGTATCCTGCAAACTTTGTGCCAAATTCGTTTATCTAGTTTGTAAAAGTTTTCTGGTAGAGTTTTTTGGTCTTCATCTAGGTAGATTATCAAAGTCATCAGCAAATAGTGCTAATTTGGAGCTCTTCTTTTCCTTCTTGATCCCTTTAATTTCTTTCATCTGTCTAATTGCTCTGCCTAGAGTTCCAGTATATGTTAAATAGCATGGTGAAAAGGGGGCATCCCTGTTTTGTTCCAGTTTTATAAAGGGAATGTTTCAATTTTTCCTCCTTTAAGATAATGTTAGCTCGGGGCCTTGCATAAATAGCCTTTTATTATTGTTTAATTAATGTTCCTGATATTCCTAGTTTTTCCAGTGTTTTTGAACATAAAGGGGTGTTGTAATTTTGTCAAATGCCATTTTTCTGAGACAAAATTGAGATGATCATATTGAGTTTTAGTCTTTAAGTCTATTGATGTGATGATAGTAATGTTTATTGAATTCCGAATATTGAACCAGCCTTGCATGCCCCTGGGATAAACCCCACCTCTGATCGTGGTGCACTTATCTTATTTTGATATGTGTTTTTGTATCCGATATTGCCGAGGATTTTTGTTGAGGATTTTTTGCATCTATGTTCATTAAAAGATTATGGGCCTGAAGTTTTCCTTTTTTGGATGTGTCTTTTTGCCCTGGGCTTTTGAATTAATTTAATATTGTGGCCTCATAGAAAGAGTCTGGAAGAGCTTCCCTCATTTTCAATTTCTTGAAACAGTTTGAAGGAGCATTTGTATTGATTTCTTCTTTGAAAGTCTTATAGAAATCGGCTGTAAACCCGTCAGGTCCCTGGACTTTTCTTTTGTTTGGTAGTCTTTATTGAAGACATCTTCATATTTCTTCGCTTGTAATTGAGCTATTTAAATTTATGAAAAAAAGCCCTTCCACAATCCAGTTAGTGCAAATCCATATTACTCAAGAACATCAGTCAATACTTTCCAGTATTTTCTATTTTTATTAGAGTACCACAGTTTTTCCAAAGAAATTTCTAATTATATTCTGAAAAGCTGAGGTGTTTGTTGTGGATAATTCCCCTTTTTTCATCAAGAATGTTAGTAATTTGAGTTTTTTTTTCTCTTCTTCATGTTTCGATATGCACATCGCAAAGGGTCTGTCCAATTTTGTTTATTTTTTATCAAAGAACCAACTTTTTAGTTTTGTAAAATTCTTATGATTGGTTTCCTTAGTCTCAATTACATTAGATTTCTGCTCCTGATTTATAATTAATTATCCTGTCTTCTCGTACTGCTCTTTGGTTTTTGTCTGTTCTTTCTTTTTCATAATGCTTTGAGGGTGTGATGTTTAAGCTCCATTTAATATGTTGGTTATTTTTTCCTCTTAAAGAATTGAACTCCGTGCAATGAAATTTTTCCTCTTACAACAGCCCTTCCACATAGTGTCCCAGAGATTTTCTATATGATGTATCTGGTGTTCTCATTTACCTCTAGGAATTTATTTTGAATCTCCTCTTTGATGTCTTCTTTCAAACCCCTTGTTTCATTCAGTAGCATGTTGTTTTAAGCGCTCCAGTAGATGGAGTAGTTTTCTTAATCCATGTTTTTGGTTCGTTGATTTTTCCAATTTCATCCCTTTAATGGTCCGATAATCATGCAAGGTATGTAGCGCTATTTTTTTAATATTTGCCTGAGAGTTGCCTTGTGACATAATATATGGGTCCTATTTTGGAGAAGGAGCCATGTGCAGCTGAGAAAAAATGTATTCGTTTACTGAGGGAATGAAATATACTATATATGTCCTTTAGGTCTAAATGTGTTATATTGTTTTGAGGAGGCTTAGAAAGTTTCATTGTTTAGCTTTTGTTTGGATGATCTATCCATATGGTGAGGAGAGGGTTTGTTGAAGTCCCCCGAGAATAAACTGTGTTGTGGTCCCTATTTATACTCTGGAACTTAAGAGAGCGTTTGTTTGCTGAATGTAGGAAGCTCCATTATTTGGGGCATACAGATTTATGATTGTTTATAGTCCTGTTGATGGATGGTTATCCCTTACAGCAATACTAAATAGCCGTCTTTTGTGCCCCTCTGTGATTAATTTATGGTTTTGATGATCTAAAACCTTATTTTGATATGAGAATGGAAACCCCTGCCTTGCTATCCCGCCGGCCATGTGAGTGATAAGGTACTTTTCCCATCCTTTGCACTTTCAGTCTTGCTTGATGGTCCTTTTCTATGATGTGTGTTGTTCGTGGAGACAGCAAATTGTTGGCTCATTTCTTTTAATCCATTCAGATAATCTGGTCTTATTGATTGGTGAGTTTAGGCCATTAACATTTCAGGTTTAGTAATGGAAAGAGATTTTTTCTTCCCATCCATTTTTATTTGAATTATGGACTTTCGCTTGATTTGGTTTCTTTCATATTTTCCCTCTTTTTCTGGTTGGTAATTACCTATAGTATTAATATCTCCCATTTGGTGAGTTTTCGTTATCATCTTTCTCTTCTTCTTCATGAAAAAAATGTATGCCCCAGGATGCCGCTGAATTGCTGGCTTACGAGAGTTGTGAAAATCTTAAAACTTTTGCATGTCGTGGTATGTTTTATATTTCATCTTCGAATACTACAGCTTAAATTTGTTGCTGGATATAAAGATTCATGTTTGACATCCGCTCCCCTTATTCTTATCAGAGCATGAAATAATGCTATTACAGGATCTTCTTGCTTTTAATGTCTGGTGTAGAAATATATCTGAACATAGTCCTCATTGGTTTCCTCCTATAAGAAATTTGTGCATCCATTCCACCTTGTGGCATTTGAGTATTCTCTCCGTTGCTCAGTGTATTAGGCATTTTCCAATATAAAGTGTCTAGGAGTTGATTTATTCTTGTTGAGATTTTGTTTGATTGTGGGTACCGTATGCCTCTTTGAACTTGGTTTTCCCATTTCATGTCCTCAAGCTTGGAAAATTGTCTATAATTTAATTTCATTAAATAGATTATACGTCATTCCTTTGGCCTTGAAACTCAACCCCTTCCTCTACGCCCATCACTCTCAAGTTTGGGTCTTTTTATGCTGTCCCATAATTCTTACTTGGAATGTTATGTTCTTGATTACTAACAAGTATTTGGCTTATGGTATTAAATTTCTTCTCTAGGACATATATTTTGTACTTCAATTGTCCAGAGGTTCTTTCCTTCCAGGTGGTCTAATCTGTTGGAGAATGTTTTTCAAATTAGACCTTCTATTTTTGGTTTAATGCATTCTTTCATTTCTGGAAATTTCTGTTTGATTCCTCTTTAGAGCCTCTTTTTCCCTAATTGAAGTAATCTTTTAACTTCCTGTAATTGTTTTCGGATTTCTTTGTCAAAAATGATCTTTTTCCTCCTGTACCTTCTCCCACATCTCATTTTTTGAGTTCCATTCCCTTTAGTTGCCATAAACATATGGCATATGTAATTCTAAATTCCATCTCTGGCATTTGAACCAAAAATTGGGGGTGCTTGCCAATGACATCTACCGATGAGGTATCCGTGTTTTGTTTGTGTCATTTTCTTTCCATGTATTATTCATGATGCTTGTGTGTCTATTCAATCCTGCACTGTGGGACCATGACTGGTTTCGAATTTTACCTTAAAGCCCTTATTTTGGTACCCTGTAGTACAAAGCTATCAGATCACCTAATAATTCTCCTTTACACTTTTAAAAACAGAACACTTTCTATTCAGAAAAATCCAAGTTGGGTCACAATGTACAGATTTTGTTAACCCAGATGATTATATCCAATTTACTCCTGTACGTTTTCTTTTTTCTTTTTTCTTTTTTTTATTTTTTTTTTTTTTAATTTATAATTTTTTAATATGTACAACTCATAGTGCATGTATTTAGCATTTTTTTTACATACAATTGCTTGCATACAGAGTATATTCGTACAATTCAGGTCTTCAATCATGCATTTAGGAAAATGATATCCATCTCATTCAAACACCTTTTCTTTTCTTTTTCCTTTTCTCCCTCTCCCTCCCCCCTTGCTCCCTCCCTTACTCTCCCTTCCCTTTGACCATTCTAGTGTTCTTCTAGTCCTCGTATGTACCCTCCCATCCAACAATACTATGAACTAGCCTCCTTATATAAGAGAGAACATTTGGTACTTGGATTTTTGAGACTGACTAACTTCACTTAGCATTATGTCTTCCAACTTCATCCATTTACCTGCAAATGCCATTAATTTATTTTCTTTTATTGCTGAGTAAAATTCCATTGTGCGTATATACCACATTTTCTTAATCCACTCATCTACTGAGGACATCTAGGTTGGTTCCACAACCTAGCTATTGTTGAATTGCGCAGCTACAAACATTGAGATAGCTGTGTCACTGTAATATGCTGTTTTTAAGTCCTTTGGGAATAGACCCAGGAGTGGGATGGCTGGGTCATAGGGTGGCTCCATTCCCAGTTTTCCAAGAAATCTCCATACTGCTTTCCATAATGGTTGCACCATTTTGCATTCCCACCAGCAATGTATGAGTGTGCCTTTTTCCCCACATCCTCTCCAACATTTATTGTTGCTTGTGTTCTTGATAGCTGCCATTCTGACTGGAGTGAAGTGAAATCTTAGAGTAGTTTTGATTTGCATTTCTCTAATTGCCAGCGATTGTTGAACATTTTTTCATGTATTTGTTAATTAATCGTGTATCTTCTTCTGAGAGGTGTCTTCTCAATTCCTTAGCCCATTTATTGATTGGGTTATTTTGTTTTTTTGGTGTAAAGTTTTTTTGAGTTCTTTATATATTCTAGAGATCAGTGCTCTGTCTGATGTGCATGTACTAAATATTTGTTCCCAATTAGTTGGCTCTCTATTCACCTCACTGATTGTTTCTTTTGCTGAGAAGAAGCTTTTTAGTTTAAATCTATCCCATTCATTAATTCTTGGTAGTAATTCTTGCGCTACAGGATTCTTATTAAGGAACTTGTGGCCTAATCCGACATGTTGGAAATTGGAGCTTACTTTTTTTCTTCTATTAGGCGTATTGTCTCTGTTCTAATTCCTAGGTCCTTGATCCATTTTGAATTGAGTTTTGTGCATGGTGAGAGATAAGGATTTAATTTCAATTTGGTGCATATGGATTTCCAGTTTTTCCCAGCACCATTTGTTGAAGAGGCCTATCCTATTTTTTTTTTTGTTTTATATTTTCTCCACTGTACATTTTTGGCACCTTTGTCTAATATAAGATAGCTGAAATTATATGTATTAGGTTTCTGTGTCCTCAATTCTGTACCATTGGTCCACCAGTCTGTTTTGGTGCCCAATACCATGCTGTTTTTGTTACTATTGCTCTATAGTATAATTTAAGGTCCGGTATGGTGATGCCCCCTGCATCACTTTTTCTTGCTCAGGATTGCTTTGCTATTCTGGGTCTCTTATTTTTCCAGATGAATTTCATGACTGCTATTTCTATTTCTTTGAAGAATGACATTGGGATTTTGATTGGAATTGCATTAAATCTGTATAGTGCTTTTGGTAGTATGGACATTTTGACAATATTAATTCTACCTATCCAAGAGCAAGGTAGGTCTTTCCATCTTCTGTGTTCATCTATAATTTCTTTCTTTAGTGTTCTATAATTTTCGTTATACAGGTCTTTCACCTCTTTCATTAGGTTGAATTCCCAGGTATTTTATTTTTTTTGATGCTATTGTAAATGGGGTCTTTTTTGTTTTAACATCATTTGTTTTCCCTTTCATTGAAAATGAGGTCTTTTATTCTTCTTTTTTGCTGATGTACAAAAATGCCTTTGACTTATGTGTGTTTGATTTTGTATTCCTGCAACTTTGCTATATCAAATTCATTTACTAGTTGTCATTTACTAAAAGTTTTCTGGTAGAGTTTTTTGGGTCTTCTAGGAAGATTATCATGTCATCAGCAAATAGTGCTAATTTGAGCTCTTCTTTTCCTATCTGGATCCCTTTAATTTCTTTCGTCTGTCCCTAATTGCTCTGGCCAGAGTTTCCAGTACTAATGTTAAATAGGCAGTGGTGAATAGGGGGCATCCCTGTCTTGTTCCAGTTTTTAGAGGGAATGCTTTTCAATTTTTCTCCATTTAAGATAATGTTAGCTCGGGGCCTTGCATATATAGCTTTTATAATGTTGAGATATGTTTCCTGATATTCCTAGTTTTTCCAGTGTTTTGAACATAAAGGGGTGTTTGTATTTTGTCAAATGCTTTTTCTGCGTCAATTGAGATGATCATTATGATTTTTGTCTTTAAGTCTATTGATGTGGTGTAATTATGTTTATTGATTTCCGAATGTTGAACCAGCCTTGCATCCCTGGGATAAAACCCCACTTGATCATGGTGCACTATCTTTTAGATATGTTTTTGTATCCGATTTGCCAGGATTTTGTTGAGGATTTTTGCATCTATGTTCATTAAAGATATGGGCCTGAAGTTTTCTTTTTTGGATGTGTCTTTGCCTGGCTTTGGAATTAATGTGATATTGGCCTCATAGAAAGAGTCTGGAAGAGCTCCCTCTTTTTCTATTTCTTGGAATAGTTTGAAGAGCAATGGAATTAGTTTCTTCTCTTTTGAAAGTCTTATAGAACTCGGCTGTAAACCCATCAGTGGTCCTGGACTTTTCCTTGTTGGTAGCTTTTTGATGACTTCTTCTATTTTTCTTTGCTTGTAATTGAATCTGTTTAAATTGTGTATAGCCTCCACACTATCCAGTTTAGGCAAATCATATGACTCTAGAAATCTGTCAATGCATTCAGTATTTTCTATTTTATTAGAGTACAGGTTTTCAAAGTAATTTCTAATTATATTCTGGTATATCTGAGGTGTTTGTTGTGATATTCCCTTTTTCATCACGAATGTTAGTAATTTGAGTTTTTTCTCTTCTTCTTTTCGTTAGCATCGGCTAAGGGGTCTGTCAAATTTTGTGTTATTTTTCAAAGAACCAACTTTTAGTCTTGTCAATTCTTTGAATTGGTTTCCTTAGTCTCGATTTTCATTAATTTCTGCTCTGATTTTAATTATTTTCCTGTCTTCTACTGCTCTTGGTGTTGGTCTGTTCTTCTTTTTTCTAATGCTTTGAGGTGTGATGTTAAGTCATTTATTTGTTGGTTTTTTTCCTCTTAAGGAATGAACTCAGTGCAATGAATTTTCCTCTTACTACTGCCTTCAGGAGTGTCCCAGAGAATTCTATATGAGAGTATCTGTGTTTCTCATTTACCTCTAAGAATTTTTTGATCTTCCTCTTTGAAGATCTTCTTCATCCCCCTTGTTCATTCAGTAACATGTTGTTTAGCTTCCAGTTGATGGAGTAGTTTTTCTTATTCCTTGTTTTGTCGTTGATTATCCAATTTTCATCCCTTTATGGCTCTCCGATAGCATGTGCATGCAGGGTAGTATCTCTATTTTTTAGCGCTATATTTGCTGAGAGTTGCCTTGTGACATAATATATGGTCTATTTTGGAGAAGGAACCATGTGCTGCTGAAGAAAAAAGTGTATTCGTTTTACTGAGGGATGAAATATTCTATATATGTCCGTTAGATCTAAATTATAAATGGTTTTAATGAGGCTTAAAGTTTCTTTGTTTAGCCTTTGTTTGGATGATTCTATCCATTGGTGAGAGAGGTGTGTTGAAGTCCCCTAGAATAACTGTGTTGTGGTCTATTTTACTCTTGAACTTGAGAAGCGTTTGTTTGATGAATGTAGGTGCTCCATTATTTGGGCTTATAGATTTATGATTGTTATATCCTGTTGATGAATGGTTCCCTTAAGTAATAAGAAATATCCATCTTTGTCCCATCTTGATTAGTTTTGGTTTGAAGTCTACCTTATTTGATACGAGAATGGATAACCCCTGCTTGCATTCCGCCGGCCATGTGAGTGATAAGGACTTTTCCCAGCCTTTCACTTTCAGTCTGTTGATGTCTTTTTCTATGAGGTGTGTTTCTTGGAGACAGCAAATTGTTGGGTCGTTTCTTTTAATCCATTCTGATAATCTGTGTCTTTTGATTGGCGAGTTTAGGCCATTAACATTCAGGGTTATTATTGAGATATGATTTTTATTCCCATCCATTTTTATTTAAATTATGGTCTTTAGCTTGATTAGGTTTCTCTTCTGGTTGGTATTTCCTTTAGTTTAATATCTCCCTTTGTTCATTTTCATTATCATCTTTCTCTTCTTCTTCATGAAAAATGTTGCCCAGGATGTTCAGAAGTGCTGGCTTTCGAGATGTGAAATCTTTTAACTTTTGCTTGTCGTGGAAGGTTTTTATTTCATCTTCGAATCTAAAGCTCAATTTTGCTGGATATAAGATTCTTGGTTGACATCCCTTTTCTTTCAGAGCTTGAAATATGCTATTCCAGGATCTTCTTGCTTTTAAGGTCTGGGTTGAAAAATCTGAACATAGTCTGATTGGTTTCCCCCTATATGTGATCTGCTTTCCTTTCTCTTGTGGCTTTTAAGTATTCTCTCCTTGCTCAGTGTATTAGGCATTTTCAATTATAATGTGTCTTGGTGTGGATCTGTTGAGATTTTGTTTGTTTGGTGTTCGGTATGCCTCTTGAACTTGGTTTTCCCATTCATTCCTCAAGTTTGGAAAATTTTCTGTAATTATTTCGTTAAATAAGATTACTCATTCCTTTGGCTTGAAACTCTGCCCCTTCCTCTACGCCAATCACTCTTAAGTTTGGTCTTTTTATGCTGTCCCATAATTCTTGGATGTTATGTTCTTTGATTTCCAACGAGTTTTTGCTGTACGATCTAAATTCTTCTCTAGGACAAATATTTGGAGGTTCTTTCCTCCAAGTGGTCTACTCTGTTGGAGATGCTTTCAATTGAAACTTTTATTTTGGTTTATTGCTTCTTTCATTTCTGGAATTTCTATTTGGTTTCTCTTTAGAGCCTCTATTTCCCTATTGAAGTAATCTTTTACTTCCTGTATTTGTTTTTGGAGTTCTTTGTCAAAATGATCTTTTGCCTCCTGTACTTGCTCCTCATCTCATTTTTGAGTTCATTTCTTAAGTTCCCTAAACATTTGGCATATGTAATTTCTAATTCCATCTCTGGCATTTGACCAAACTGTGTTTTGCCAGGAAATCTACTGATGATGAATCTTTGATTTGATTGTGTCACTTTCTTCCCTTGTTTTTTCATGCTGCTTGTGTGTCTTTTCTTCCTGCACTGTGGGACCTTGACTGTTTCGATTTTACCTTAATTCCTTATGTTGTTCCTGTAGTACGAAGCTATCAGCTCCCCTTATAATTCCTTTACACTTTAAAACCTAACACTTTCTATTCAGAAAATTCAATTTTGATCACAATGTACAGATTTTGTTAACCGAGATATTATTTCCAGTTTACTCTGTATGCTTCTGATGGGGTTTTATAGCTTCAAGTATTGGATACAGAGGTATTATGTTTAAGAAGAAGGAAGCGTCTTGAATTGTTCTTTCTTGGAAAGTATGAGAGGAGAGTTCTATTGACGTGGTTTACTGGAAGTGGTTTGGTATCAGTAGAAGAGAGAAGATAGAGAATGGAGTAGACACTTAGGTGAAGAGACCAATTTATATATAAAGTAAGATGGAAAAGAAGAAAAAAATGATAAAAGAGTAGAAATTGTGTGAGAGGTGATAGAGAATCAAGAAAATGGAGAGTAAACTATATATAGCACCTCTTTTCTATCCAATTCAATTGCGCTGTTTCTAGAAATCCCAAATTCTGCGTTACAGCTTGTTTTTGCCTCTGTTTAGTATGCACTGGCAGGGTGCAAATATGAAAGATGAAGGAGAAAGAAGAGATGCCAAAGTGAGAAGGAAGAAAGAAGGAACGAGAAAAGGAGCAGAAGCAAACAATCAAACACTCTGACAATCAAATGCAAAAAAAAGCAGAACAGAACAAAGCCAAAAAAAAGAGAAAGAACAATAAACAATCAATAACAATCTAACAAAAGCCAATAACACAAGCAGACCGACCAACAAAAAAAAAAAAAAAAAAAAAAAAAAAAAAACGTCGAACCCCAAGTCTCAAACAAAACAAAACGGGCCCTGGGAAGCCCCCCTTCTCTTTTCCCTTTCCAGTTTAAGCCAACTGCATTGGATCACGTCCAGAAAGTCTGCGAGTCAAGTCTGCACCCTATGTCAGCGGCCCGCTCAGGGGGAAGATTGGGCTCAGGGTGATTGTGTGTCAGCAGATGAATGGGCTCCGGGAAGAGGACCCTCCAGAAGGCACCCTTTCCCCACGCCCACACCACAGTTGTAGCTTCTTGTGGCCGCTGGGCTGGCCTCAGACACGCCCTCGCCCCTGCTGGTTACCCGAGTCTCACCCAGGGGTGTGCGCTGCCTTCAAAGCGATGGGGCTCACCTGGATGTCTGCAGCTGTTGTCTCCTCCGTCTTTTCCCCTTTGTCTGGCTCAGCCACTGCACTTCTCAAAGATGGCGGCGTTCTCCTCCCATTCAGCAGCTGCTCCGCAGACCCTTGGGTCGGTCCAGATCGTGCAGGGGATATCGGCTTGGCAAGCAGTGCGAAAAGAGCTCCACGTGGACACCGCCCACGCCTCTAGGCCTCTTTTATCCCTCCTTGCCGGTCAGTTTCAAAGCCGCTGGGTGGATCGTCTCCTTGCCCAGAGATGGTCTTAGCCCCTGCGCCCTGCAGCACGGACAGCGTTGTTTCGGGCTGTGGACACGCTGGGGACTCTGTCCCTGGTTGTTGTGGCCCTGAGAACTTTGTATTTCACTGTCCAGAGGTGCAGGAATGTCTCGGCTCCCTTTCAGTCGCAAATGAGAACCACCAGCAGAGCGCTCAAACTTCCCACTCCGCGTCCGCGAACCTTCAGCAACTGCCTCCAGAGAGCACCCTCCCTCCTGTCGGCCATCTTCTCGGGAGACCTTTGTTACGTTTCTGATAGGGTTTTAAATAGCTTCATGTATTGGATACAGAGGTGTTATGTTTAGTGAAGAAGGAAGTGTCTTTGAAATGTTACTATCTTGCGAAAGTATGAAAAGTGATAAACTATTTGAAATGGTGTTTAGTGTAAGTGGTTTAGTATCAGTAGACTATGGAAAGTAAGAGAATGGGGTTGACAATGTATGTAAAAAAGATCAATTTGTAAATATATATAGTTAGTAGGAAAAGGATAAAAATTGATAATAGAGTAGGAATTGGGTGTAAGAGAGAGGAGAGAGAGAATCAAGGAAATAGATGAGTAAGAACTCTATGATAACACAACTTTGATACCCAGTTCAATTGCGGCCGATTCTAAAATTCCCAAGTTTTGCGTATAAAAACCCCCACGGGTTTTTTGGCCTCTGTTTAGTATGCACTGGCAGGATGTAAACATGAAAGAATGATGGAGGAAGTAAAGGTTACCAAAAGTGAGAAGGAGGTAAAAGAATGACAGAAAAAAGGAGTCGGAAGCAAATAAACACTCTACAATCAATGCGGAAGGAAAAAAAAAAAGAAGCAGAACAAAACAAAGCCAAAAAAAAGGAAAAGAAAAATAAAACCAAACAAAAACAAACAAAACCTAAATCCCTCTCTGCAAATCCAAAAAAAATCAAGCAGACCAATTTAAAAGAAAAGGAAAAAAAAAAAAAAAAGTCAACCCCAAAGTCTCAGGACAAATCAGTTCCCCCCCCCCTCTTCTTTTCCTTTCCAGATCAAACCAAATTGCAATTGAATCACTGTCTGTGATCATGTAAGTGAAATCAAGGGCTGCATCTTAGGGACCAGGGCTGCACGGTTCAGTGAAGAAGTGGCCCAAGGGGGATTGTGTGTGTCAGAGATGAATGGTGCGGGAAGGGGACCTTCCGGAGGCACCCCCTCCCCTAGCCCACCACAGTTGCAGACTCTTGTGGCGCTGCGCCTAGCTCAGAATAGCCTTCATATTCATATTTAAATGAAAAAAAAAATGTCAGACAAAGAATAGAATACCACACTGAACACTTTCTATCCATGAAATAAAATATTTAGGCATTAGGTCATTTAATGTTAGGGGATTGGGATTTTAAAATCAGATCTTTTAAATAATAGCTATAGACGTCTGCATTATTGTTCTTGTTGGTTTCCACTAACGTTCAAATTATGTTCAATTTAGTATGACTTTTTTGTCTGTTATTTTAGCTATGGTCATTCTTACCTTTTAGGTTTCAATCAGACCAGAATTCTTTAAGAGTGTGTATATTAAATATTTTTAAAATTTAAATAATTTACACAATGAAAACAAGCATCTTCTGACAAAGAAAACTAATTTTGAAGAAAATAAGTATGTATTATATGTTATAATAAGTGTAATTTACTATATTTAATAAATATAATATAAACATAATAAATATAATTTAAGGTAGCTTTAAATAGCAATCCACACAGAGAACCCCTTGAAATATATACTCAGGGAATCATTATGACACAAAACTAACACCTACATTCTATATGGGAATTTGAGATTATAAGTAACATTTCCTGATTGATGACCCAAATGCTTAGAAGTTTTAGTAGCCTTTCCAAGGTAGTATTAGTGAATAGAAGCAGTAATTGTGGCAGTATCCAGACATCTTGACACGTGGGTCACCGTGACCTTGAATTTGAACACAGCTCCAGGTTTGGGTCATGCAGGATCCATAAGAGCAAATACTCGCAGTCCATTACATAAACATCATCACAAGTGTTTCAAGGTGTTTCAAGGATATGTTCCTAGGTCAGGATGACATAAGAATATACCATATGCAGTTTACATATAGGATTAGTATTAATAACATTTAAGTCTTAATATTATTAACATACAGGATAATATTTCTATGTATGTATATGCATAAAATATCAGACTTCCTTATTTACTGTCAAAACATCATTGCCCTAGCTCTCCTATAAATGCTGCTTGCTACCATAAATTCTAAAACCTTTCAGTGCAAACCCCTCATCTTCTGCTAATTCAGACTACCATGATTTCTAAGAAGATGTGACTAGCTAGAGGTAGTATCAGGGACACAGACCCAGTGACCTGTGTACATGAACCCAGAAGCAAACAGACTTCTACTTGCAGATTATGGACAGATAAATCTGAAAACGATAGGTGCATGGTTGCTGTCTCATACTGCGGCTCACATTCAAGTTCATGATGAAACACTTTAACAGGACTTGTTGTGGGTGTCACATGCTATTTTCAAATTTGTTTTGGAGCCTCAGAATGTTCAGAGAGGAGTGTGTGAGGACTTCAATGTGCAATGGATGATTGAGCTGAACGTTACCAGACCTTGGCCTTGTTGTAGACTAGTTCTCATTATTTCCAGGATCTTGGTTTAAAAATGTTATGTTTTTAGGGATGTATCGTATTTGTGTTTTTATTTCTAATATTGGTATATTTGTTTATGTAACATGCTTTGTTATCAAATTGACTATTGGTTAATTCTTAAGTAAATTGATATTAATTTGACCCGTCAAGATGAGATAATATATGTACATATAAAACATCTGTGAGATGTATAATGTATATATACATATTTATCACATATACATGTTACATCTGTATGATGTTTGAATACATGTGTATTAAATAAAGATGATATAAAGATTTAAAGTGATTTTTCTGTTCTTAAGGAAATCCCTAAAAAGTACTAATCATTCTACAAATATTTACTTACTTTTAGAAGGCTATCTGTACAGAGTGAATATTGTCATAGAAAAGGTCAGCTGGATGATCATGATTGACATGGGTAAATGTGCAGGGTCCTGCTCATTCAAGTCATGCTTAAAGTTAACTGGACACAATGATTTCCAACAGAAAAAAAAAATGGCAAAGACTGCAACACAGATCTGGGGGTTCTGATGGCCACTTGTGCCCACCTTGGGCTTCCAAGGAGAGATCCTTTTCTTTCTGCCACTGGGTCCCTATTTTAAGTGAGGTGGAGTTGCACAACCACCTTTCCATTTAAGGAAATGCCACTATCGGGGCTTCGGTGGGGTGTTCCTACTAATGTCTAGGTTCCTCACAAGCGTAGAACACAGTTCCATGAAGAGAGGTCAGAAGACCCTGTTTCATGAACATCATCAAGACGTCTCACTATAGATTTGAGACCAGACTATGTATCAAAAGTGCATTCTTATGGTTCCTTTAGGTTGAGGAGACTTTCACTTACCTGATGTAGAAAACAACCGCAATCTGGTTACATTCCTCATGACATTCCAGGTGACACAGATAGACTCTCAGGTCCCCATCCTCATTGATATTCTCTGGATCATCTGTGGGTATGGAAATGGTGCACCAGTACCCCATGATCTGGAAAGAAAGATCCCAGTGAGATCATTATTCTCTCCCCTTTCTCTTCTCTCATCCATACTCCTCATAACCATCACAAATATTTAAGCTCAGAAGAAAAAAAATAATATATATAGCTGATCTCATTAGAACCATGAAAGATCTACTCTACACAAAGGAAAATACTATCAGGTAATGTCATGTCTCAGATTCCCATAAGAATCATGGAATTGAGAGATTTGCAAACAACTCACATGATATCACCAAATATTGTGGAGACTTCAAGCTTTGTTTTGGTGCCTTTTTTTTTTTTTTTTTTTTTTTTTTTTTTTTTACTTAACAATCAATGGAAAAATAGAGTTAAAAGACATAAGGATGATATCATGAATAAGGATGTTTTTGGACTGAGATACTTGTATAATCTCATGTGTATATAAAATAGAGAAATGTGAGAAGCAGAGAGAGAGGGAGAGATCACCCCCAAGATCAGCCTATCCATGGTATGTCTGCAGGGTCAAACTGAAATGAATCACAAATCAGACCAAATCCAAGAGCTACCAGAAAGATTTTAATCTTGTTGAGATTTGTCTTCCTGTTCTGCAGAAGGTCATATCAAGTAAATGCTAGGAAAGAATCATATGGATACCATTTATATGGCATGGTTGGCTTAGCTCAACAGATAATGAATCCATTGTTGACCTTCATGAGATCTTCTGTCTGCTTAATATGTGTTGGTTGTCAGCAAATGGCTATATAGGACGTTCTGTTATTTCACTAATGAATATTAGAAGAAGCTTCAGTTAAGCCAGATAATTGACCCATATTGGGCTAAAGCTCAATATGTTTCCTATATTCCAAGGACAGCACAATTTGTTTCATCTTTGATCCTGATTTCTAATATCAAGATGAAGTACAAGAAGTCAATTTCTAGCTCCTGTATTACTTCTTTAATATTGCAGGAGAATGCTTATATTTACTTTGTAAAGCCAAGATGGTACTACACAGTGGTCTAACCCAATTGGAATGTGGCTTTATGCTTCAAATGGCAGGTAAGAAGAAATCTCTCATAGGATCTGTATTTACATTTAAGAAGACATTTCAAAAAAAATTAATAGAAACTTTTAGCCTTTTAGCCCATTGATGAATCTTTCTTGAATTGAGGTCCATGTTCCTTCAAGTTATCCAGTTGAATTTCCCTCGGGTAGCCCAGCACACTAGATCAATAATGGACAATCATTTGGACAATGTCGGGACATTTGTTGTCAGATCTATACTGACCCAAACTGGGTGGATCATGTCAATTGTTAAAAACACACAGATAAAAAAAATAGTGCTTCAGGGTATAAAATAGATGATGGTGTCATGGGAGGTTGAGACAGGAGAACCACAATCTGTGATTAGTCTTTCCAACCGTGAGACCTTGATGTGAGATTCTGTCTCAAAATAATGAACAAACAGATAAATAAATAAACCACAGATTAATTAATTAATTAAATGGTGTGGCTTAAGAAAATAATATTAAAGAACTGGGGGGTGAATTTCTCTGGTGAAGCACCCCTGGGTTCAGTCCCTAGTGTGTATGTATATGTATATATACATACATACATATATATACATGTGTGTGTGTGTATATATATATATATATATATGGAGAGAGAGTAATACATATATATATATATAATGTATGTATATTGAGTAATATTTGAGTTATATATAACCAATAAATATATATATATATATATATATATATTGTATATATGAAAAGTGGGATTTTCTTCTCTTTTTTTTTTTTTTTTTTAGCCTAGCCATTCTAATATGAATTGGGTAGTTTGCATAATCCCCATATTCATTTATGATAGAGCTGTTTTATAAAGATAGGTCTTTTTTATTTAATATTTAAATGTTGATGGATCCATATTTCTGGGTCTTGATTTTGCAGACCAAGCTACAATTTGTGTACATGTATTCATAATGAACTCTACCTTTACATCTCTTGGGAAGATATTTATGATTCAAATGGTTGAAATATAATACCTGTATTATTTTATATTCCATCAACATCCTGTGAAAATTTCAATTACTCTTAGGAACATCATTTCAGGCTTGCATTTCTCTTGCAGGTAACAGGTGGTTTGCTGAGGAATGTGGCATAGCCTGTGCACGGAGGCCAGGCAGGGTCCATTGCTTCTTGAAAAGAAAGCCTGTTGGGTCAGCACCTAGGCCATTTATAGAATCATCCCCTGAACCTTGGGTTCACACCATCCACCTCTGTCTGTCCCTTGTCTATATAATGATCACATCAATGGGAGAATCCTAAGACTGATATGGCCATCAGAAATCATCTTGAGATCTCCCAACTGGATATAATTCCTACACACCTTTCCACGCCAATCCCTTACCAAGTTTTCTTTAAAAGAAGAGCCAGGACCACCCCCTCTGATAGCACCTCTCACACATATGACAGTCCTCATTCTCCTTTGAATGCATAATTTCTTTCTGAAATAAACCTCTATCTATGCCTATGACTGTTGCATTCTCCAATTCTTTTCTCTCTTGTAGACCAAGAACCCTGCTGATCCTGAGTCAAGTTCTGCCTTCTCTCTGGACCCCTCCAGAGACATCTTCTCTCTTGACACCAAAGGCAAAAAGGAAATCTATTGAAATCTGAGAATTCTTGAACTGGTACTCCTTCTATGACATCAGATGTGCTGATATGAATTTAAAACTGCTTGTTACCTTTACAACTCTTTGTGAAGAGAATCAACCCAATCAACCTTATATCCAAGGAGCTTTGCCCCTTTGCAAACAGGGACAAGGCTGGGTGGTGTTTTGTTGGAAGAAAATCAAAGTCAGTGATTTCATTATACATTGCTGGGGGAAGCAGTGGCAGCTTCTGGAGATTATGTCTTTGGTGAAATTTCAGGAGCATTGGATGTTCCTGTGGATTTGTGAGGGGAGGTTTGCTTACCTGTTCTCTGATGTTGTCAGAGACCTTGATCTTGTGTATCAATTGAGATGGGTCCATCTGCCTCTTTTTGCATGGGTCCTTATGTGTGCAATTATTTTATTTGTTCTGGGATTTATCTGTTCCCTGCTTCTAATGTATGTGGAGATACCCAGGGAGGGACCAGGGTTCCCTCTGTAATTGTTCCTTCTTGGGCATTTGGTGTTGCTTGGGGCTTTGGTGTCCTCATTCTTTGAGTTGGAGAGATGTCAGGAATGCCCTGAGCACATGGTGGAATTGTGATTTGTGCTGATCAGCACTGAGAGCCGGGAAGAGCAAGGAGAACAAACAGAATTTTAGGAAGTTGAGAACACATGTGTTAAATGAAGAAGGGCCCTCTCCTTTCTAAAAGTATAAAGACTATTTTGAACAACAATGAGACCACAGTGAACTAAATTAATGAATATGAAATGAATATCTAGTTTACCAGCACAGTGTCTAAACTGTGAATTCTCAGTGTCCCTGGAAAGCTCCCAGCTCCTCACAGAATGAGAAGAAAATAAATCAATAGTGACAACTGCCACAAACAACAAAGAATATGCAGTGCTAAATACTCAGATCCTCATATGTGACATCTTCAACATTAACTGGCACCAATAAAGAGAAATGGTGGATTTGATGATGGTGCACGGTAAGAATAATGACCTTGAGCTGGTTCTGGCTTCAATGCAAATAGCAGGTGTCAAGGACTGTATCCACAGCACTGATTACTGCATTAGCATTGATGGTGGGGAAAGGAGTTATAGAAACCAATGAGTTCTGTAAGACGATAAAAATACAGTAATGTAGGGGGAAAGAAAAATGTGTTAGGAAAGTAAGGAAGGCCTTCCAATTTCAGAAAGGGGGAGAGAAAGAATGCAGAAAAGGTGTAGGAAGTGATGTTTATGCACAATGAAGGGAAAAAATAAAAGATGAAAGGTATTGGGACAGAGAAGTATAGAACTGGGCCATTCACAAGAGAAAGAAAAAAAAGGTAAACAAGAGAAATATACAAATTAAAATAATAAAAATATGAACCAGGATATACCATCCCAAATACCCGAACCCTCAGAAGACAATGCTAAAAAAAATAACTGCATTAAAAAATGATAAATAGGAGACAAATAAGTGTATGTATATATGTCCCTGAGCCAATCACTGCAGCGAGAATTTACACACAGGCCCACACACTCATATACACACAAACACACACACACACAAGAAATGAAGGGCTGGGGTTGTGGCTCAATGGTAGAGCACTTGCCTAGCATGTGTGGGGCATTGGGTTCAATTCTGAGCACCACATATAAATAAATAAAGTCTATAGAGAATTAAAAACATATTTAAAAAAAAAAAAAACTCACCCTGCACAAAAAACAACTCAAAGTGGATCAAAGACTTTGGCAGTAGAACAGATACCCTGCACCTAATAGAATAAAAAATAGGCCCAAATCTGCACCATACTGGCCTAGGATCTAACTTCCTTAACAAGATTCCTAAAGCACAAGAAGTAAAATCAAGAATCAATAAATGGGATGGATTCAAATTAAAAAGCTTCTTCTCAGCAAAGGAAACAATAATGTGAGGAGAGAGCCTACAGATTGGGAGAAAATCTTTACCACATGCATCTCTGATAAAGCATTAATCTCTAGGATATATAAAGAACTCAAAAACTTAACACCAAAAAAATAAAAAATAATAACTCAATCAATAAATGGGCTAAGGAACGGAGTAGACACTTCACTGAAGAAATATAATTGATCAACAAATATATGAAAAAGTGTTCAACATCTCTAGCAATTAGAGAAATGCAAATCAAAACTACTCTAAGATTTCATTTCACTCCTGTCAGAATGGCAATCATCAAGAATACAGGCAACAATAAATGTAGGCGAGGTTGTGGGGAAAAGGTGCACTCATACATTGCTGGTGGGACTGCAAATTGGTGCAACCACTATGGAAACAGGATGGAGATTTCTCAGAAAATTCAGAATTCAACCACCATTTGACCCAGCCATCCCACTCCTCAGGTTATATCCAAAGGACTTAAAATCTGTATACTACAGTGATGCAGCCCCTTCAATGTTTATAGCAGCTTAATTAACAATATCTAAGCTCTGGAACCAACCTAGGTGTCCCTAAATACATGAATGGATAAAGAAAATGTGGTATATATACTCAATGGACTATTACTCAGCTTTAAAGAAGTGTGAAATTATGGCATTTGCCAATAAATGGTTGGAGTTGGAGAATATCACGCTAAGCAAAATAAGCCATTCTACAAAACCAAAGGCCAAATGTTTTCTCTAATATGTGGATGCTAATTCACAATAAGGCAGGGGGCATTAGGGAAAAATAGTCTTACCTTAGATTAGGTAGAGTAAAATGAAGGGAGGGAAGGCAGGAGATGTGGGGATGGGAGATATAGTGGAATGAAACAGACATTATTACTGTATGTATGTATATGTTGACTCATGACCAATATGATTCTGCCACATGTACACTTAGAAAAATGAGAAATTATATCCCATCTATGTATGATATATTACAGGGCATAAATGCATTTTACTGTCATGTATAACTAATTAAAACAAGCAAAAATTTTTAAAAAAGTCAATGGAATAATTTTTTAAAAAATTAAAACAGAAAAATCTCAGTGAAGAATCAAGAAATCTCCACTGAGGAGGTTCAAAGTCTTTGACCAGACTGGGTAGTCCCTGCTTATGTCCAATCTTCTTTCTTTCCGATTTTTTTGGGTTATGTGCAGATAGAACAAGGGTGGAAGGCAGCTTGAGATTGAAGCTCTTTGATGTTAGACTCAGCTTCCCTTCTCCCTGTGCAAGGTGGGATGGGTTAGGCCTTTTGTCCATTAGGACCAGTCAAATGCATGTGCCCAGGTACTGCTTCTGCAGCATTCTCTGAGGGCTGTCCTGTGGGTGGTGCTGAGGTCTAACCTGTCCTTGGGGGCTCTGTGAGTGGGGCTTCCTTTGGAGAGATTACATTCACTGTCCCCTAGGGCCAGACAGTAGCCAATTGTGGCTGTGGATCTCCTTCGAGGACCCTCCCAAGAAATCCAACTGTGGGGCCAGGGGACATTTACTGCTGCCCAGGAGCCTAGCCTTCCTGGCTTTGTCCCTGAGGGTATTCATCTATCCCCAAAGGGTCAGCATTATGGTTTGGATGTGAGGTGTCCCCCAAAAGCTCATGATGTGAGACAATGCAAGAAGGTTCAGAGGAGAAATGATTGGGTTGTGAAAGCCTTAACCTAATCAATGAACTAATCCCTGATGGAATGAACTGAGTGGTAACTGGAGGCAGGTGGTGTGTGGCTTGAGGAGGTGGCACTGGGGACATGGCTTTGGGATATATATTTTGCATCTGGACAAAGGAATCTCTCTCTGCTTCCTGATCACCATGTGAGCAGCTTCTCTCCACCGCACTCTTCCGCCATGTTGTCCTGCCTCACCTGAGCCCCAAAGAATGGAGCCAGCCTTTTATGGACTAAGCAATCAGAAACCATGAGCCCTCAAATCAACTTTTCTTCCCTCTAATTGTTCTGGACAGATGCTTTAGTGACAACAAAAAAAAAAGCTGACAGAAAGACTCCGACTCCCAGCCTGCCCCAGCTGGTCCTGTGAGCTGCCACACACAAAGGCTCTCCTTGGCCCTTCCTACTTGAATCCCCCAAGGTACAGTCACTTCTGAGCCTCTTTCTCTCAGGTTCCATCAGACACTGCCTAGGTCTCTTCATGGGCTCCTGATAGGGTTTTGTGTCTTGCCCCAAGGTGGCTCCTGCCTCAGCTCTCCACAGCCAGTTGAGATGGAGTGTGCTTTTCAGGCACCTGAGCACACATCTCAAACACCAGCACATACTGCAACCTCTGCATCTGCTAAGATTAGGCAGGTTTCTGATCTCAGATCTCTCCATACCAATATTACACTTCCCCTCCCTTTGTCTGGGATGAATTTGCACCAGAAGCTGCCCAGTGGGCTATGTATGATGTTCCCTTTCTTGTTTATTGTACCCCAATTTTTGAACCCCTAAAGCACTTTGAGCATTCAATACTAAATGTTTAATGCAGCTTCCTCTCCTCCTCTATATTCCTAGTCCTTAGGCCCACCCATAATAACTTTTTAGCTTCCCAAATAGACTTCTGAAATACACAGATAACTACTAAAAAAAAGAATGCCTTACCATTTAAACACAGGATGTTCCAACTGATAATGATTGATAAGAAATAAAAACATACTCTGGATATTTTGCAAACCAAGATATTGGATGAGAGGCTCTGATACGCAGGCAGAAATTATGACTAGGAGAAAGAAATTGTTAAATAAAAAAATAACAACGAGCCAGGTTGCTGTCTATTTAACGGGTTTCAAAAACAGGAGGAGGCAGGAGGGCACGGAAAACCAATTTTTATACCCTGAACTTGAGTGTTCACCAATTTTTCTCCCAGAACAGATTATCCACTTATATCTATGTGTGTCATGCAACCCTTAGAACAAGACACAGATAGGTACATATATGCATAGATAGAGATATACGTGAACTCACATAGATCATTTTAAATACAAGTACATTCACACCACCAAGTAACAAACACTGTTTGAAGTTTCCAAAATGTTTTAAATCTCACAAAGAGAAACAGAAACCTAGAACTTTTTAAAGAATCCCAATGTATCCCTTAGTATATAAAATGATAAAAATCCTACTAGTGGCTTTCCATGTGGGCACATACCTGTTTTCTCATAGAATCTTTCCTTTTGATTATTTCTCTTTCTCTCTCTGCTTGATTTATTTCTATATTTGGTGTTTTGCAGTTGCATCTAAAAATTTTGCATAGGTTCTAAAAGACAATTTTGCCTTCTTATTGTTTTATTCATTAATTTATGTTGGCAGTGCTGGGGATAAAACCCAGGGCCTTCTGAATGGTAAAAACATTGATGATATTTGACTTAGTATGGACATATTGCAGCCTATATTCACCAGGTGCAGTAACAGAGAGTTAGGCGGAAACTCTGCTTTTCTTGAGACCTTTGTATTAATAACTTGTGCTGAGTTGTAAAAATCTGGAATTGAATTGCTAAGCTTGTAAAGGTGTGTGTGTGTGTGTGTGTGTGTGTGTGTGTGTGTGTGTAAAAATAGGTTCATTTCCAATGAAATCAGAATTTGTAGCTCCTCATACAGAGAGAGTATGAGTTTGCCAAAGTCTTGCCATTTATCTCTATTTATTTATTGGTCCATTTCCCTTCTCTTATGTCAAATGTGGCCCCTGAGAATCTACTGTCAGAACAACACAGGATGCAAACATTGGATCTCATACTTTTGTGCTGCTAATAGCAGTATAAATACCAGTGAAGCACTTAGTCCCCTAGCAGAACATCAGCCAGCACCAACATGGATTTCAATCAGTGCACAGGATCAATATTGAATCACGATTTCACTCTTTTTTTTTTCCAAACAAAAACCAACATGAGTGAGATACCAAGATGGCCCCAGTAAAATAAAAAAGCAGAATGCTGAATTAAAGACCAAGTTGGTGGGCTTCATTATAGGCATCCCCATGACTTTGGTGGGGTCTTTCCTGCTAAACCCCATCATGTATTGCAAATATTGTCAGTGGGAATTTCCCTGAAGACACAGCCTACCCAAGCACCTTGGTGTGGCAATGGCCCACCATAAAGCATTGGATGTTCTTTGGTGGCATTTCAGTCAATGTCACTACCTGAAGGAAAACTAAAATTTGAATTAGTGTGTCCAATGAATACATATCATTTCAACATCATTGTGAAATGAAATAAAATCATTAAGTCAGGTGATCATAACTCAGGAAATAGTTGCAAACACATAACAATATCTAGTAAGGGTCAGTCATAAATGGCTAGATGTTAGGTAGAACTTAATGCTCAAACCCATTTTTTTTTAACCAAGTTGCTAGCACAAACCACATAGGTGGGAGAGAGGAGAAAAGTATAGAAGCCTCTTTGGATTTGAGAATGGGCAGCTTGTGGGGAACACAGAGTGAAGCAGCTTTGGAGATGTGCCTCAGAGCGGCTTGGGAGGCTGAGGCAGGAGGATCATGAGTTCAAAGCCAGCATCAGCAAAAGCAAAGCCCTAAGCAACTCAGTGAGACCCTGTCTCCAAATGAAATATAAAATATACAAAATAGTTCTGGGGCTATGGCTCAGTGGTCGAGGGCCCCTGAGTTCAATCCCTGGTACCAAAAAAAAAAAAAAAAAAAAAAAAGCAGGAACACAACATTCAATCAAACAGATGGGTAATACTAAGCACTAAAGTCAAAT
Organism: Tamias sibiricus; assembly: GCA_025594165.1. Lineage (NCBI taxonomy): Eukaryota > Metazoa > Chordata > Mammalia > Rodentia > Sciuridae > Tamias > Tamias sibiricus. The sequence goes on along the minus strand of CM046664.1, from coordinate 34,308,628 downwards.
TTGTCACTAGAGTTAAAATTAAACAGGAACAAATAGGCAAATATTCCTTAGTGGTTTTTGCAAAAACTATATTTGGGGAAATAACAGAAAGCACAGTTGTTCTCGGTATACAGTGAGTGAACTGTGACTTACATTTTGATGAAAGATTAAATGTCAAAATTCAACCATTATATTCAAAGTTCATCAGTGCTAACAAAATTGAGACTCTTGATAATGCTTATTTTTTTTTATTTTTTTTTGGGTACTGGGGTTAAACCCAGGGGTACTTAACCACTGAGACACATTCCTTTTTAATTCTTTTTATTTTGAGCTAGGGTCTCACTAGGTTGCATTGGGCCTTGCTAAATTGCCAAGGCTGGCCTCTAATTTGTGATCCTCTTGCCTCAGCCTCCCGAGCCACAAGGATGACAGGTGTGCACCACTGTGCCCTGCATATTTAATCCTATATAAGTAATTTTTATCAAGCAGGTCGTAGGATGCCACATCATCAAACAAATGCAAAACAAACTGAGTATAACTTCCAAGTCCGTCTAGAACATACCTCCACTGTTCATGAAAGGTGAATAGTGCAACATTACAGGGAAGGCTTCAATGTTGTTTCTTCCCCTGTCTAATTTTTACTGCAGAGAAATGAACCATCTCCAGGAATCTAGAATCAGATAACTCCATCATTAATCCTGTGACTCTTAATCATCCTGAGATTAAATTTTAATTATTTAAAGGATTGCAAAGGACCACCAAGATTGTGTCTGTCCTGCTGAAAACTCCAAACGTGCACACAGTTTTTGCTTCATATATAAGTAGAAAGCTTATAGTGGACCACAAGATAATTCTGTGGAATCCCAGATGGTGCAATTTGTAAAAATAACAAACAAAAAAGGAGAAGCTCTATCAGTCCTTGATTGTTATCTATCACCTTGAAATTTGGAGACTTTTCATTTTAAAAAAATTATATAATTTTTTATTAATATCTATTTTGGATACACATAATAGATTATTTCAGCTGTTATTTTTCATTTATATTGCAATTTGAAGCTGGACAGGAAATCAAAGAAGCAAACAGGGATGTGGATCAGTGGAAGAGTACTTTCCTGGCATGCACAAGGCCCTAGGTTCCATCTCTAGCGCCCTGAAGCCAATCAACCAATCAATCAATCAACAAAACTATTGCCAGCTCATACTAATTAGGTACTGGGTAGATGTTTCCCTTTATGGAATATGGGTTTGCTTGTATTTTTTAACTCCAATAACACAGAGCTCTTATCAAATGCAGTCAAAATAAAAAGACTTCTTGTTGCCTAGCACAAGGGTGTTATTACAAATTTTTTTTAAATATTTATTTATTTACTTTTGTTGTATACAATGCAATGCATTTATGTTTACGTGGTGCTGAGGATTGAACCCGGGCCACGCACGTGCGAGGCGAGTGCTCTGCCTCTGAGCCACAACCCCAACCCCAAATTTGTTTTTTAAATTAATAATAAGTAATTTCCCATTGCATTCCAACTGCCTTTTCTTGAGGGGCTATTATGTGCTATGGCTTCCGCTCAACCTGATGAATAGTCGTGAATAATACAAAATATCATGTACACAAACTAATGTAGCTTGTTATGAGCCATGCATTCCTGTAGTAATTTACAAATGTTCATTTAATTCCCATAATAACCTCATAATAACCATTGCGTGGGCATCACATGGCAAAGAAGACTTTTAAAAAGTAATAAAATCCACTATTTGATAATATATTGACTCATCTTCATATCTGCATTATATTTATATTTTCCATCTTTGTGCTGTGACATTTTCTCATTTTCTCCATGATTAAAAGTATTAAAGCAAAATGTTGGTGGTCCCTTGCTATTTTGCAACATGGAGTGTTTGCATTTAAAACATACTTAAACATATTTACTTAGTAGGTTTTAGAGACATAGAAAAAAGTGAAGCTATTCCAATAGCAAGAACATTCAAGATACCTTGTGTTAGCTTAGTAACACAGATCTTTAACAGTTCAGGGTACAAGCTTGTATCTTAAGCAAAGTCAATATCACAAGACTTTAGAGAATCATTTTTTAGATCTATATTTGGTTACCATGAAATTAAAACTAATACTGTTAAAATAAAATATATCATTAAACTCCTGGTACAGAAATGTCAAAATATTACTACTATACACATTTTTTAAAAAGTTGAAACCAGAACTGTTATCAGCTCTCACGTGGGTAGAATTTAAAATATCCACACATGATGTTGAACTTGAACTTCTTGGACTCCAAATCCCCTGGACTTTTTATTTTGAGACAACTTTGCTAAGTTATTGAGGCTGTCCTCAAACATGCAATCCTCCTGCCTCAGCCTCCCGAGTCACTGAGATTATAGGCAAGCACAACCAGCTAATACCCATAAAATATTTAAATGTCCAGCTGAATCTGTCTTTGGTGTCTGCATCTGCTGGTTGTCTATACAGTCTTGAACTTGCTCCTCTTCCCGTTGCTTCTTCCTTGCCTTTCCTACATTTCTCATGTGTCCTGCAGGTTTTTGCTTAGATTTCTGTTTTTAAACATCTACCCTCCAAGGAAAAAAAAAATACAGATACACTGTTGCTGCCTGAAGCGCTTGGAGCAACGGAGCCGCGGGAAAAACTTCAGAAGCAAACTGGAGACAAACAGCTTTTTATTCTGATAACTTTTCTCTCTGGTTCTAATAACGACTAACACACGCCAAAAACACACCCTAAAATGGCGCTGACCCGATCAGCAATCTCGGCCAAGTCACTCGAGATCCCGCAACAAATCCCGTGAGACTACGGGTGGCGACAATGGCCAAATCTCCACGGCTCATAGTCAACTGCAATTAAAGTCAATCCCCAAACAGGGCTCCTGCATTTCCCCCTTTTTGTTTTAAAAGAGGTAATGCTCTAGGACGTCTATGTGCAACCAACATTCTTACCCGTCATCGGATAATCAAGGCTGTGCCCTTGACTCCTGTCTTAGGTTGATATGTCGGCCACATGAGACTGTCCCGTGCGACTGTGCCTGTCTTAGGTTGTCCCCCTCTGGGGATCTTACTCATCATTGGCTAACCAGCCATCCAATGGAGCCCTTTAGGATCGACTATATATGATGACTAACAGCCGTCCAAATTGTGAGGAGATGTTGCGGCTTTAAGGCAACAAGCCTTTTGGTGAAGAGCCAAATTGCATAGCATATCAAATTGTTTAAAGAAATCAGCTGCCCTAAGTTCCATCAAGTAACACACTGAATTCTCTAGACAAATACCCGCAAGGCATTGTCCCGTAAAGTCCCAAACAATGAAAGATCAAAATGTCCATTTGTTATAACATGTTGATGTAGGAGGCCCCATGCACGTAGAGCAGAGGCCACACTGTTGGTGAGGTTGTTTGATGTTTGAGCAGCAGACGTCTTTTTTATGTTTAGACAATGCCACCGGCAAATCTTCAGGGCCCGCTACCTAGAAACTCAAGCATCAATTATTAAAGGAAAGGCAGTGCTATTGCAGCACTGAGTCAAGAGGCGAGTTGTCAAACTACAAAATAGAATATTTAGATTAGAAAATCAAAGTTGATTTTTGTTCACATACATCGCTGGTTGAGCTTTTACAAACATAAGTTGGAAAAATGTCATATTTAGAACAAAACAAAGAAAGACTGAGGGTAATTACTGCATTAAAGATAGATTAAAGAAAAGGTAAAGGCACTTGAGAGAAATAATTTGTTAGCTGAAACCCTTGAGTCTCTGTATACAGAGCAATTTTTTACCTGTTGAGATAATTGAAATTAATGAGCTATTAAACAAATGAAGTTAATAACAAATAAACAATCTTAAGTCAAAACACCAAAATATCAGGTTATATAGCACTAGTCATATTGTTTGCTAAAGAGAAGTCCCAGGGACACCTATAAATCAAAATTGAAAGTACCTTCATTTATAAAATTATTTACCTAAATTGAATACTCTTAACCTAAAATGAATTAAAGTTATTTGGATCCATATATATATATTTTTTTTTTTTCTTTTTCATAAGCGCTTTGTTCTTTGTGACGTCACACTGAACAGACGAACAAACATACAAACATATATTTGTGAAGTCACATTAACATGAAATGTAGACAAATGTACAGACATAAAGACATGTATAAAAAGAAAAGAAAAAAAAAATACAATTGTGTGCACACTAAAGAGAGATCTCCTCGTCCCGGCCGGGAGGAATGACACTTAAGTTGTGAAATATTTTGAAGGACTCTTTTGAGGGAATCATTCTATACCTTCATCTTGGTCCTCTTGATTTTGTACCTTTTTTATTAATCTTGATTCTTCAATAACTTCATCTTGATCATTTTGATGTGGTACCTGTTTTATTAATCTAGATGGTATCCATATTGGAGAGGATTCGTCTTTTGGAAAAACACAAACAGATCCTCTTCCCCAAATTAATACTGGATCTGGACCCTTCCATGTACCTGAAACAACATCCTTCCAGTAAACCAAAGGTTTATGTTGTTGGTGTGGATTCCAATGTCTGTCTCCAGCAGAATAACCATTAGAGTCTAAAGTTAAAAAATTTAAGGTAAACAGGGCAACTGCCAATCTGTCCTTAGGACTTTTCCAATTTCCTTCTTTTTGTTTTAATAACATAATTTTCAGTGTTCGGTTTGCTCTTTCAATAATGCCCTGACCCTGAGGATTGTATGGGATGCCTGTTTTATGGGATATATTGAATTTTGCGCAAAACTGTTTGAAAGATGAGGACGTATATGCGGGGCCATTATCTGTTTTAAGCATTTTGGGGATGCCCAATGCAGCAAAAGCTTGCAAACAATGAGATGTAACATCTTTAACTTTTTCTCCAGAATGTAAGGAAGCAAAAATCATGCCTGAGCATGTATCTATGGTCACATGAATAAATCGCAATTTTCCAAAACTTGGCTCATGAGTAACATCCATCTGCCACAAATGATTGGGCATTAATCCTCTAGGGTTAACTCCGAAATGAGGATTGGGCAAATGTGTCATACAAGATTTACAATCTTTTACAATTGTTCTGGCTTGCTCCTTTGTGATTTTAAACTTACGTTGCAAGGTGGTGCTGTTGACATGAAACTGGGAATGAAATAAAGTAGCTTGTTGTAGTGCTGAAAGTATAAATACTGTTTTTGTAAGTTCATCAGCCTTTTGATTACCTTCATGGAGGGGACCAGGCAAATTAGTATGTGCTCTAATATGGCCTACGAATAGAGGTTCTTTTCTTGCCCACAAAAGTTTTTGTATTTGATAAAACAATTTAAAGGCTGGAGTATGAGGTGCTATTGGTCCTGCTAACTCTAATTTTGGGACGGCTTGTACAATATAGTGGCTATCTGAAAAAATGTTTACGGGCTGGTCCCTAAAATTTTCCAGAGCTCTTACCACAGCTTCCAGTTCCACTAGTTGAGCTGATTTGTGTGCAGTTATGTAAGTCATATTTTTTTTTTTAGTGACTACTGTAGCAGTACCATTTGAGGACCCATCTGTAAATACATTAAATGCCTTAGGAATAGGTTGATTTTTTATTACCTGTGGAAATATAATAGGATGATTAATACAAAAAGATAATATAGGGGACTTAGGAAGATGATTATCAAAATTTGCAGAAGTAGAACATTTAGCTATAGCCCAATCATTATCATTGAAGCATAAGTATTCAATCTGTGATGATGAATAGGGAGTAATAATAGTAGCAGGGTGAATGCCAAATATTTTAGTAGAAGTCTTAAGTCCTTGAAGAATAAGTTTAGCCACCATGGAGGTATAAGATTCAATTATACTTTTAGGAGAGACGGGCAAATGTATCCATAATAAAGGCCCTTGTTGCCAAAATACTCCTGTGGGTGTATATTGTGAAGAAATAATAATCAACATCAGCGGTTGAGTTAAATCAAATCTATCACAATGAGCTCCTTCGATGGCTTTTTCTACTAACTTTAAAGCTTTCCTAGCATCAGGAGTCAATGTTCGTGGTGAAGATGGATCAGGATCTCCACGAAGGATGTCAAATAAAGGTTTTAGTTGGCCAGTAGTGAGATTTAGTGTAGGGCGAAGCCAATTAATGTCTCCCAGTAGTTTTTGGAAAGCATTGAGGGTGGTCAAATGTTCTTTATTTATTAAAATTTTGGGGGGGTCTAACAAAAGTATCCATGATTTTAAATCCTAAATATAATATGTGAGATCTGGTTTGAACTTTTTCTTCTGCTATATATAATCCATATTTTTTTAAATTTTCTACCACATCACTGAATATATTAAATAAGATTTTTTGATTAGGGTGGGCCAATAAAATATCATCCATGTAATGTAGACACATGAGGTTTGGATATTTATTTTTAATGGGTTGGATAGCCTTGTCCACATATATTTGGCATATGGTGGGGCTATTAGCCATTCCCTGTGGTAAAACCTTCCATTGATATCTCTGATCAGGGCCATTATTGTTCATAGCAGGAACGGAAAAAGCAAACCTGGGGGCATCCAGAGGATGTAGGGGAATAGAAAAGAAGCAATCCTTTATATCAAGAGTAATAAGATGGAAATTTTTTGGAATAGCTACGGGACTAGGAAGTCCAGGTTGAGTAGGCCCCATAACTTGCATGGTTTTATTGATTTGTCTAAGATCATGTAACAATCGCCATTTTCCTGACTTTTTCTTGATCACAAATATGGGGGAATTCCAGGGAGAGGTGGAAGGTTCTATATGACCTGCTTCTAATTGTTCCTGAACTAATTGGTGGGCCGCTTGTAATTTCTCTTTAGATAGGGGCCACTGAGGGACCCACACTGGCTTATCAGAAAGCCATGGTATTTTCAAAATTATTTTCTCAGTGGCCCCGAAAAAAAATATCTTTTTCCTTTATGACAATGATTACTTTTAGGGTTAAGATTACTCTGTACTTTTTGATAATGAGTTCTTTTATGGTTAAGATTACCCTGTAGGTTTTCACATTTAACATCTGCAGGCTTGGTTGCAAGGTGTACTCCCATTTGTTGCAAAATATCTCTTCCCCATAAA
>CM046664.1:34228701-34301469 GCA_025594165.1 Tamias sibiricus | reverse complement strand
AATCCCACTCTAATGTAGTCATAATGAATGCAGTAAATAAAAAATAATACTAGGAGGGGGAACAATAGAATAGATCAAATAGTTCATGGGCAGGAAGGAGGTCAGGGCTTGGGTTGGTACTGAAATGAGGTGAATCAAATTATGTATTGTGCACATACAGATAGGGCACAGTGAATTTCACTATCATGCATAATAATAATGCACCAATAAATAAATAAATATGACATTTAGTTGATTATGTTTAAAAAAAGAATCTACAGAGAAACCATAGGAATTAGGAAATGATTTTGCAAGATTGCAAACTTAATTGCATTTCTATATCCCGTGGAGAATCAAAGGATGTTTCAAAAAGATCCTGTTTATAATACCTTAAACATAGTTCTAGTATTGAAAAAAATCATCTAGTACAGAATAGATCTGTTTGATATCTGTGTAATAGAAAAGCATCTTTCATGTTGGGGCTGGACAAATTAATATTTTAAAATTCTTTTTGCGATGTATGTACTTCCAAGTTAGAGGGAGAGGACAAAGAGAGTTCCTTATCCCCAGATTAACCTGGAGAGAGGGTGCTGGCCAGGGACAAGTTCCTCTTCCTCCTTTGGGTCTGCCTGTCATTGCGTATTGTGAAAATTTGAGCCTTAGCCAAGGAGGCTGGGGCTGGAGTTGGCTGTGAGCTCTGCCCAGGTCTAAGTGCTGCACAGGGGGATCATCGCCACCTGCTGGCCACAGCCAGGAGCGGCGGCCAGTCCGTCAGGGCTGGCGTTTCCCCAGGGAGCTTGGCAGGCTGCCTAGGCAATCCAGACCAGCAGGAGTCCCCACCTGTCAATCAAACCAGAGGGAGGGCTGTCTCCTAGGTGAGAGGGCTTGCAGAAAAAAGAAGGGGAAGAGGAACAGAAAGAAAGGGAGAGGGGAGAGGAGGGGGCAGAGGAAGAGTACGAGAGGGGAGAAGTGGATTATTTGAACCCAGGCAAATTCATTAATGAGTAGGACTCCTTTTGTTTAAGAATGGAAGGTGAAACATGGATTTTATAGGTACATGTTATCTACTATACACATATAGTATATATGCAGCAAATATACATTTTCATTTATACATAACAGGTGTGTATATATGTATGTATGTACATCTACATATATATAGTATTTTATATTTTATCATCATTAAAAATCTGTTTCAAATTAGTATTTTATATTTTATCTTCATTAAAAATCTCAAATTATTATTTTATATTTTATCTTCCTTAAAATCCATTTTCAAATTAATTGATTAATAAAGTACACTTTATTTTTTATATTTTATCTACATTAAAAATCTGTTTTAAAATAATTGATTATGAAAGCACATTTCACTAATGCGCAGATGCTTTTCTGTTTCCTGTTAAACTCCAATAGCTAAAGTGATCATGTTTTTCCTCTCCTGGAAATGTTCCAAACGTTCAAAGGAAATGCCTCTTTTTGTCCAATACGTTTAGAATTCCTTGTACTCTCAGGGTTAAAATCATATACTAGCCAGCTGCTTTTCTTGGATCTACATCAGAAACGATGGGTGCTATATGGAGACTATGTATAGAGAGTAAAATCCCATGGTCAACACAAGTTTGCTAGTTTAAAGACACACTGATCCATCTGTGATAGAGGAAAAAGTAATTTTGTTTTTCTTCTAAGGCACAAGGGACTGGCAGGCTCTCTTAAATGTGCTCAATGGACAAAGAAGAAATGTGTGTGCTTCCAATTTAAACAGGAGTGTTCTTACAAGTTGCTCTATGTCTTCTAAAAGTAAGTACCATAACTTGGCCATGAGCAATTGAAAGTAAAGCTTAGATGAACAGGTGAAGACATTGATGTTGAGACAACTTCCCTCCAAATATTTATCTGTATATCTCAAGTTGCTTCCTGCTTTGACATATCAGCAACCCGCAAGAAGGAAATGGTGAAACCCTGTCCATCCCCCCTTAGGATCACAAATATTGATGCACGTCTCTTTGCAAATTCAACCTGAGCCACTTACCTACCTCCTACCTATGAACCCATTGATCTTCCCTCTACACTTAACTCAAACATGTTGTTCTTTAATTCCTGCCGGTTAGCCACGCATTCACCCTTTGTATCAGTAACACATTTTTGGCCATCTCTGCACCACATCTTATAATGTGATTTTAAAAATGATCTTGTGCTGGGTGCGGTGGTGCAGGCCTGTAATCCAAGCACTTGGGAGGCTGAGGTGAGAGGATCGCAAGTTCAAAGCCAGCCTCAGCAAAAGCAAGGCTCTTAGCAACTCAGCAAAACCCTGTCTCTAAATACAAAATAGGGCTGGGAATGTGGCTCAGCAATCAAGGGACCCTGAGTTCAATCCCCAGGTATCAAAATAAATTTTTTTTAATTTAAAAATTAAAAATGATCTTTTTAACACCAAGGAATACAGTTCAGCAAACTGTATTCCTTGGTGTTACACAGGTTTTTTTTTTTTTGTTTGTTTATTTGTTTGTTTTTCTGACTAAAGTAATTCTTATTAGGCTTAAATGCACACTTCAAACATTTACTTTTATTTTTCCTACAAGAAATAAGGATATTTCAGTAATCAATCAGAAGAGTATGAATCACTTTGTGTTCAGTATCTGTGTCTCTGTGGTATTGTTATTCATTGCTTTAGAAGCTGTGTTTTGAGTTGCCTTTTCTGGACCTCAGCCTGGAGTCTGAACAGCATTCATTCACCAAGTCTCCTTTCTTGAAAGGAAAACCCACAGTAACCGTTTGAATTAGGTGTGATGCACAGATTCAGTGAGGATTTGCCCCATGTCAAGTCAAAAATTATTAATAATAATAATATTATTATTATTATTATTATTATTATTATTATTTGATACCAGGGATTGAACTCAGGGGCACTCGATCACAGAGCCCCATCCCCAGCTCTATTTTGTATTTTGTATTTAGAGACAGGATCTCTCTGAGTTGCTTAGCACCTCACTTTTGCTGAGGCTGGCTTTGAACTCTAGATCCTCCTGTCTCAGCCTCCCCAGTTGCTGGGATTACAGTCATGTGCCACCGTGCCCAGCTTCAAGTCAAAATTATTAAAGCACAAACAACAACAGAATTGCATTTTGGTACCCTTATGCTATTTTAGTACCTGAGTATATTTTGTGGGTAAAGTCTATTTTAATATGGACAGCTTGCATTTGCAATTTATCTGAGCAGTTTTCTACACCCAATCAAAAGAAAATTAAGATGCATCCTGCTAAAGCAACAAAAGCTATTATATAAGGTTGAAGTTTGCTGATTGACTTAGATACCTCTATGTGAACTGAGCACACTTTTGTTAATTGAACAATGCTTGTTTATTTTTGGATGCAAGAATATATTTTAACAAAGAAAATCTAATTCCTTTTGATTATATTATTACTATTATTATTAATTACTGGGGTTTTTGTGGGACATATTCTTCCTCTTTTCAACTGTGTGCTAAAATATAAGTGCTGATCAGTGGATGTGGATATAGATTCAATTTCCAGGCAATAGATAGTTCTCCCAGGATTAGATAGATTGGCAAATTGAGAAGAGTTATGGAAAATTAATTTTAAGAGAAAAAATTAAGAACAGCTCAGAATCTGCCCCTTGTAAACCAAGGGTATATAAGGTTGATGTGATTAGTTGGATGGCAACCATAAAACCTTAAAATCCTCAGAACTATTTCTTTGATGGGTCTCACTATAAATGATTATCATTCACAGCTTTACATGCAAGTCTTTTATTCAATAGCAAATACATGCAACTCAAATCCTTTGAATAGTTTGTCTTTCACTCCTTTTTGTAGAATTGTTTTCTTATCCTTGCTTTTATCTTTCTGCTCATTCACATATGACATTTTTTTCTTTCTTTTTTTTCCTTTCTTTCCTTATTTATTTATTTTCATGTGGTGCTGAGGATTGAACCCAGTGCTTCATGCATGCAAGGCAAGTGCTCTACCACTGAGCCCCAGCCCCAGCACCATATATGACATTTAACTTATAAATCATGGTGGCTATCCAGGGATCTAAGAAAACTGTGAGTTTCAGCTACAATGTTGCACTTTGCATTCATTGAACATGCCAGGGTTAGGAATCTGTGATACTCAGCTTTTCCTTGCCAAGGAAAGTAACTTGCAGGAAGAAAGATTTATTTTGGCTTATGGTTTTCCAGGTCTTAGTTCATGGTGGACTGGTTCTAGAGCTCCAGGGCTCAGGTGAAGCACAACATCATGATGGAAGGGATTGGTGGAGGAAAGCAGCTCACCACAGAGCAGCTGGGAAGACATGGAGAAAGGGGAAGGGTTAAGGATGAATCCCTAACTTCCCTTACTCCCTTCCATGAGGTCTTTCCTCCTAGTTTCCACCACCTCCCAAGAGTCTACACAGTTATGAACCCAACAATGGATTAATCCACTAATGATATCAGAGCCTTCATGATCTAATCACTTCCCAGAAGTCCCACCTCTGGAATTTGCTGTGCCAGAGACCAAATCTGCAACACAGGAGCCTTTAGGGGTCGCTGCAATTCCAAACTGTAACAGTATTGTGTCTGTAGCAATGAAAGTGCATATAACAATTCAGGAAAGAGAAAAATCTTGTTTCCAACTAGAATAAATTTGCATAGTGAGCTCTTAATTAAAAGAAAATGCCTGCATTTCTTGTAATCATTTGTAAGAATGCATGCTTCTGAATAATCACATTATTGCATGATACAGAGGTATATTAAAGTCCCCGTGTTGTTCTGTAAATATATAAAATAATTGTGTCAGTTAAAAAAATCTATGACATGGAGCTTGGGGTGTAAGTCAGTGATAGAGGATTTCCTTAGTGTGCACAAGTTCCTGGTTTGTTAGACCCTCTGCCCTCCAAAAATAAATTAATAATAAATAAGTGAATTATCAAATTAATTTAAATGGTGAAGCTCCTGTTTATGTTAAATAAAGGCTTCTTCTCACTCGGGGAAGTGATGAATATTCAAGTTCCTGTTAAAAACAACACCACTGAGCTGAGAAGCAATAATTGGGAAAGAACATCGGATGTGATTCTAAATGCTCTCCATTGCTCTTGTCAAGGAAACAGGCCAAGTTTCCTCCAGGGAAACAGAAGGAAATGAAGAGGAAGAGATTATTCTCAGTAGACCTAAGTTCTCCTGCAGAAATTACCAAAATTGCTAAAACAAGTATTTGGTTACTTCTGATTTCTTCAAATACTTGCATTGCTTGTAAAAAAAAAAAAAAAAAAAAAAAAAAAAAGAAAAGAAAAAAGAAAGAAAGAAAGAAAGAAAAAAAAGAAAAAGAAAAGAAAAAAAAAGCAAGAATATTCTGAAAAAGATTGAGTCAATGTGGAGAAAAGGAAATGTAATTACGTATAATTCCTTTCTACTTTATGGGCCCATTTTGGGGGGGGTCATGGAAAAGGTTTTCTTAGTTTTTTCATCATTGTGAGTAAAGACCTGACATAAACAATATAAAGGAGAAAAGTTTATCTGGGGCTCATGATTTCAGAGGTTCAGCTTTGGTTGGCTGACTCCATGGCTCTGGCCCAAGGTGAGGCAGAACATCATAGTGGAAGAACATGGAGGAGCAGAGCAGCTCAGGACATGGTACCAGGAAGCAGAGAGAGCTCTGCTCACCAGGGATAAGATATAAAGACCAAAGGCACATCCTAGTGACCACCTCCTCTAGCCACACCCCACCTGCCTACAGTTACCACCCAGTTAGTCCATTCAAGTGGACTAATCCACTGAGCAGGTTACACCTCTCATAACCTGATCATCTTACTTCTGAACCTTCTTACATTGTCTCACACATGAGCTTTTGGGGGATATCTCATATCTACAACCTAACAAGGTTCAAGATTGTAAAAACATTTTTTTCCAATTTATAAGTTTGCTTTCCAATTAATTAGTGGTTATTTTGAGGCAGAGTTCTTCTGATTTTCTCCTAATGCCAAGTGTGGTAGATGAGCAGGAACATCCACAAAATAGCCCTGTCTTTGTCCAGTTTCATCCTCGTATGTATGAGTATCCAGCAGGGTCTAATAAATGCTAACCCAATAACAGGTTCAAATAAAACAAAACTAACAAGGAAGATACATGTTGAAAAGCAGGCCTAGCTATGGGTATTCCTACAATTTCCCATTCTCATATTCATGCTATACTCTTTTAGTTATTTTGCATTTAAAATTATCTTAGGCTAACTCAGAAAATATTTAACATATATGATACACAAAAGAAGTTTTGCAATTATAAATACGTTTGTACACACAGGCACAAACACACACATTTTTATATTAATATTTTTTTCTCTAAGTTGTTCTTGTCAGTTTTTTTTTTTTTTTTTTGATTGTTCATTAGTTTGTTTGTTTGCTTTGTCACAGTGATTAAGAAGAAGAAGAAAAAGCCTGCGTGGTGGTGCACGCCTGTAATCCCAGCACTTGGGAGTCTGAGGCAGGAGGATCTGGAGTTCAAAGCCAACCTCAGCAATGGTGAGGCACTTAGCAATTCAGTGAGAACTTGTCTCTAATAAAATAGAAAATAGGGCTGGGCATGTGGCCCAGTGGTGAAGTGCCCTGAGTTCAATCCCCAGTACCAAAAAGAAAGAAAAAGAAAGAAAGAAAGAAAAGAAAGAAAGAGAGAAAGGAAGAAAGAAAAGCTGATTTATGTAGATAGACCTATACATATATATTTGTGTAGAGCATTAGCATAATCAATTCTGCATTAATTGTGAAACTGTCACATGATTCCAAATACCTCATTCTTTGAAGTTTTCTAGAGACTGCAGTACCTACAATTAAAAAAAAAAAAAAAAAAAAACTTGTAAAATCCCATTTAATAAGGTAACTCTTCTTTATTTAGTTTTAATTTTTTTTAACAGACCCTTTTGCAGCTTAACAAAATTGTAACATACTAGTTCTGGGGGCATTATTGCTTCCTCTATTTTTTTTTCAAATTTATTTTTTATTCTAAGTTGTTAGAAATGATGGCAGAATGTATTACATTTAATATTATACTTATAGAGCACATTTTTACATATTTCTGGTTTATATAAAAAGTATATTCACACCATTCGTGACTTCATACATGCACTTAGGGTAATGATATCCATCTCATTCATTTTTTTTCTTCACCCTTTTGTCCCCACCCTTCCCCTCCCTTCCCATTGGCCATTCTAGTGTTTCTCTAACCCTCCTTTGCTCCCCATCCCAACCCACTGTGAATCAGCCTCCTTATATCAGAGAAAACATTTGGCATTTGGCTTTTGGAGATTGGCTAACTTCACTTAGCATTATATACTCTAACTTCATCATTTACCTGCGAATGCCATGATTTTATTCTCTCTTATTGCTGAGTAATATCCATTGTGTATATATACCACATTTTCCTTATCCATTCATCTACTGAAGGGCATCTAGTTTGGTTCCACAGTTTAGCTATTGTGAATTGTGCTGCTATAAACATTGATGTGGCCGTGTCCCTGTAGTATGCTGTTTTTAAGTCCTTTGGGTATAGACTGAGGAGTGGGATAGCTGGGTCATACGGTGGGTCCATTCCAAGTTTTCCAATGAATCTCTATACTGCTTTCCATATTGGCTGCACCATTTTGCAGTCCCACCAACAATGTATGAGCATGCCTTTTTCTCCACATCCTCGCCAACATTTATTATTGTTTGTGTTCTTAAAGGCTGCCATTCTGACTGGTGTGAGATAAAATCTTAGAGTGGTTTTGATTTGCATTTCTCTAATTGCCAGAGATGTTGAATATTTTATTATTTTAATAGATGTGTTTCTTATTCTTTTTTGTTCAGCTTGCTGATTCATGTTAACATGAGAAAGTACTTTTTTAATATTTATTTTTTAGTTATTTAATATTTATTTTATTTTTATGTGGTGCTGAGGATCCAACCCAGTGCCTCACATGTGCCAGACAAGCACTCTATCATAGGCCACAAACCCAGCCTGAGAAAGTATTTTGAAAAGAATTTATTTTGTGGTTATTCTAAAAGCACTTTGAAAAAATTTCCCAAATGCCTTGTTCTAAAAAAAAAAAAAAAAAAAAAAAAAAAAGAGAGAGAAAAGAAAATGCTTCTTTTCAAATAAACAATTTTTACAAAAAAAAAATCAAAACACTTTGAAAAGTAATTTAACAATCATTTGATGACATTTGAAAAACAAATTCAAGTTTCTTTAAATCCTTGACATTTTCTCCGATAAGGACATAAAAAAGCAAAAATTCCCAGGAATACTTATTTTAACCCTGAAGACCTTTATTTTTTCAAAGCTGAATGTGTGTTTATTTTGCATAGTCAGCAATTGTTTATTTAACAATTATTTAATACCATCTCTCTGGGTGCTCAGCTTGTGTGTGTGTGTGTGTGTGTGTGTGTGTGTGTGTGTACCAGTTTAACTGATGCACAAATAACCAAACTGTATGTACTTTTGAGATGCAGCATGCTCTGATATAGATATGCACTGATCACTGATTATACCTGCATGAAGCCTATTAACATGTCCATCACATCACAGGCGCCTGCAGCAGTTGCATTTAGGATCAGCTCTTAGCAAGTGAGTGTGTGATACAGTCTTGTCATCTGCAGTGGACCTAGAACCTACCCTAGGACTTATTTTACTTACTCTGAGCATTTGTAACCTTTGAGCAGCATAAATCCCTGTATGTGTACTCTTATTACAGCTAAGCTTATTTTTTTCTCTACAAAAATAAAATAATTTTACACAAACACACATGGAAATAGTTTTCAGAAATTAAGATTAGGTTTGGAGTAAAATGTATTGCCACTTATTTTCTTGTCTAATTCTCACTGTATTTTAATTGCTCAAATTTTTTTTAGGAAACACTTCTTAAAATTGTGTGGTCACCTACATAGCTCCCTCCTTCACTCCAGCAAATTGTTTATGATTATGATTAAAACGATCAATGGTTTTTTCAGCTGACATGCTGACCCTCTAAGGTCAGCCAGGACCTGGAGAATGATGGGACGCCTCTCTGGGCCCTGCAACTCTGGTGAGTCACCTGATCAGTAGATTGGGGAGATTGAGAGGACCCCAGAGAACAGGAAGCAATCCAGTGCACATTCTGCAAAGAGGAGGCTCATTGCAGACAGAATTGTCCCTGATGC
Source organism: Tamias sibiricus (assembly GCA_025594165.1). Taxonomy (NCBI): domain Eukaryota; kingdom Metazoa; phylum Chordata; class Mammalia; order Rodentia; family Sciuridae; genus Tamias; species Tamias sibiricus. The sequence goes on along the minus strand of CM046664.1, from coordinate 34,292,329 downwards.
TTCCAAGAGAAGCCATTTAAGGTCAGCCAGACACAGACACATCCTGGCATGGGGCACCACTGATAAAGGAAAGCTAAGGAAGTCAGGAGGCTTCACAAATGTCCCCCAAAGTGAGGTCTCAGGTATCTCTGCTGACTATTAAGAATAGATAGGAACAAAATCGGTTTGGACCAACTTAGTCTTAAACACATGGCAGGAGATGATAGCCTAAAATCACAGCCCTACATGGACATTTAAAAGGAAAAACAAAGATTTTTCTTTTTGTTTTTTATTTTTTTAATGTAAATTAAGAGGTACACTTTTGTCAGCCCTATCCACACTAAGTAAAGCTGGAGGCTATAAAGAAAGGGTTCTTGTGTGACAGTGCTTATTAACAGCAATCACAAGAGTTACAAATTGGTCCTGAGTTAATTCGAGTCTCATTTCATAGGCCTACAAATCTTCCTAAGCTCTTACATCGAACTGGATCTGCTTTTCACTGATAAGATTATGAGTTACTGTGCACATGGTTTGGGGAAAGGTGCTGAAATACTAATTCTTTTCTGCCAATTGTTTACAGAAAAAGTAATGCTTTGCTGTCTTTACACTTGTCTTAGCATGATCCCTGCCCTATGTATGCCTTGTCCGGTCACCTGCCATCTGCCACTGTGGAACTCTGTACTGCTCTGATGTTGAATGCTTTTAAAAGTCCACAGTCCACCTGATAGAGAACAAAGGCCTTGGGTTACTTCCCTCAACTTCACCCCCTTCCAGCAGGACATAGTTTAGAGATGCCCTCGCCAATGTTCCATAGAAATGGAATCAAGAATTTGACAGTGGACAATTGTAATGTGGGTTTAATTGATGCTTGGATTATATCCCTGGTGGCTTTGAAGCTCACATGTTTTTCTGTTTTTCTTTTTACCAGTCTTCTGTTCCCAAGAAATCTCATCCCTGATTTTCCTCTCTCTAAAGTTCTCCTCCCTGATCATCTTTTCCCTAAACTTCTCCTCCCTGATCTATTTTACACCAAACTTCTCCTCCCTGATCTCTCCTCTTTAATCTCATTTTCTCTGAGTCCTCTTGATGAAAGGCCCCTGTTCCTCCTGATGGGAAGAATCGCAGCCTTTGGGACAGGAGTCCACCGTGTTTCTCCTCTGGTACCAAAGCACTAAACCTTCCTTCTCCTTTTTCTCAAAACCATGTCCTCACGATCTGGTTGGCATCAGAAATAAGGACAAAGCTTTCTGCAACACCTGGCACAACACACACACACACACACACACACACACACACACACACACACACACAGAGAGAGAGAGAGAGAGAGAGAGAGAGAGAGAGAGAAAATCCCACCTGAAGATACCAATGAAACTGTTCTAGATAATCAAAATACTGCACACAAAAGAACCTATAAACTCTGAGAACCTAAGCAAACCCCGAGGGTAACACAGTCTTATCCTAATGTTACTCTGTCTTTCCTTTTTAAAGCATGTAAAAACATTGTATTCTAATATTAAGGATGGCATATGCTAACCAATTTATTAATTGATGATATTAGCAAAGTTTCTGAATCAACACCAAAATTGATGAGACTAAGAGATATTGCTAATCTTCACTACACAAAAATGGTTTTAATAAACAGCAATTTGTATCTAAATTTAGATGCCTAAATGATCCCTCTAGAATCAGGCCTCCTAGACATGGTTCTCTCACTCTGAGTGGCCTGTGTGGTGCCCAGGTTTCACTGGCAGAAACTAGAAGCCTGTGCCACTTTTATCTGTTTTTGTGTTTGTCCCTCCACTAAACTTACTGAGGAAAGGAAATTTTGCCCGGAAGAGAGCCTGAAATTTAGCAGGCATTCAATAGATGCCTGCTAAAATAAATAATATAACATCTGCAGGAAAAAGAAAAAAAAAGAACTCTAAGCGAATATAATGTAAGGTCAGACATGGATTTGAGTTCCGCCTTCCTCAAGTACAATTGGAGGATAACAATACTGCCTTCACAGAGGGGTCAAAAGAATGTAAGGAAATAATTCATATGAAGCAATAGGCCTAATACCTGACAGATTATGCTATTTTTACTCTTATTTTGACCATTAGTACACATACCTAAAATAAAATACATGAAATGCCATAAAAAATAGCTTCTTGTCATCTAATTAGAAAAGAGTCAGGCATAAAATTGTAACTGGTAATGAAAATCAAGGCGTATATGGTGACCAAGCAGTCAGAATGGATGATGAGCACTTTGAAGGAAGAAGATCAGGAAGCTTCCTTTAAAGGTTGTGGAATGCTGGAGGATTAGGAATGCCAAAACAGGGGGTCAGGGGAAAAAATAAGAAAGAAAAAAAAAAAAGAAAAAGAAAGAAGTGAGATGTTCCTGAACATTTGTAAGCAAGTTTCCAACATAATACTTATTTTTATTCATTGAAGAATAAACCTGGCAGCCCGGTTCTAGAGTCCAAGTTTGAACCAGTATGCTATGCTTCCAAAAAGCAGAACTTTAAAAAGAGGACTCAGCTGGTGAGCATAAGATATGTAGAGGGGAAGAAATGGGAGCAGAAAACCTATTGGAAAGATAATACAGTAATCTAGGTACAGGGTCTAGAAGGCCTTAAATGAGATGAAGGCAACAGGAGTGGAAAGGGGAAAGAAAATTCAAGTTGGTCAGGTATGTGAAAGCGAGACCTAAAAGGATGAGTTTGCTTATGCAAACTTCATGTAATTCACCTCATTCACCTCATATGACTACTTTTTCATTTGGACAGGCAAGGGCTGTCAGAAAATGTTTGCTCTTTCTACATTCACATGTATTGCACAGAACACATGTTTATGCAGTGTACCAATTCATTTTGATTCATTTCCTGTTTGGTTTCTGATGCAGTTTGGTCTTTCGCCATCTCAATGTTAAAGACTGAACTGACAGTCTTGAAAGAGAAAATAAAAATCAATTATCACCTAAGATTACAAAAAAAAAAAAACAACAATAGCAACAAATGCCACTCCCCACAGCTAGATTCTGGCTCTAAGCCTTGCACGAAACAACATGTCAGCACAATGAAACAGATCCCCCATAAGCATAGGAAAGGTATGTGAAAAACCTTATGTGGGGCTCGAGTTGTGGCTCAGTGGTAGAATGCTGGCCTGGCATGTGTGAGGCCCTGGGTTCGATGTTCAGCACCCAGTACAAATTAATTCATTGACTAACAAATTAGTTAATTAGTTAATTTACAAAGAAACCCTGTGTGCTCAGAGACACTTGAGTCCTCAGCCCACACAACCTTTCATAGTTCTGTTCCTGGGGAATATCTATAAGCTCTCCATGGGCATGCTTCACCCTCACCAATGAGTCCTACAGCACTTTGTTGCTGCTGAAAGGAGAAAGGAGGCTGCTATTTTGAATATAACAGTGATTTGACCAGAGACACTTCCTTAACTGCTAATTCAGTGACAGACTACATATGTTTTTATTGGATTTTTTAAACTTCTGCCTAGAGAAAGGAAGAATGTTACTATGTTTCCTTCAAATATTCTCCAGCACCCCCAGAACTCATAGTGAAACCAGTTGTCTTGTCAAGGACCTCAGAAGTTCATGGAAATATTGCTCATCTCCAGTGGAAAATCATCTTACATAAAAATCACTGAACCCCACCAAATATGTTCAATTTTCACCCTCTTGTTATAAATGTCTCCCACAGCTTTAGACTTGGATCTCCATGTTTAATTTGAAAGGTACCTTGTCCCTAGTGAATCCTCTGCACATAGACTCTTTCCCCAAGGCATATGTCTGAAAGACATGATGAGACAGAATTTATTAATCTATGCTTCATTCACAGGAAAAAGAAAACCAACCTAGCTGAGGTGCACAAACTCCAATAATTTTGCACCTAAGAACTCATTTCTTTCTATACTTTATAACATCTCTACACCTTATTCGAAGAATTATTGGTTGTGAAAGAGGTTGTCCCTGACCAAGGTTCTGAGGTGCAGAGATGAGAGAGGATTTGTCAGTAACCACTATCTGCTAGTAATGAAGTTCCATTCTATACCTGTCACTGGGAATATGAGGGATTCTGTTGCAGAATTAGGTCTGCTTGGGTTTCCTGTGCTTGGCCATTTCACCTATTTCACTTTGAACTACATAGGAGTAAGAAATAAAAAAAAAAAAAAAAAAAAAAAAAAAAAAAAAAAAAAAAAAAAAAAAAAAAAAAAAAAAAAAAAAAAAAAAAAAAAAAAAAAAAAAAAAAAAAAAAAAAAAAAAAAAAAAAAAAAAAAAAAAAAAAAAAAAAAAAAAAAAAAAAAAAAAAAAAAAAAAAAAAAAAAAAAAAAAAAAAAAAAAAAAAAAAAAAAAAAAAAAAAAAAAAAAAAAAAAAAAAAAAAAAAAAAAAAAAAAAAAAAAAAAAAAAAAAAAAAAAAAAAAAAAAAAAAAAAAAAAAAAAAAAAAAAAAAAAAAAAAAAAAAAAAAAAAAAAAAAAAAAAAAAAAAAAAAAAAAAAAAAAAAAAAAAAAAAAAAAAAAAAAAAAAAAAAAAAAAAAAAAAAAAAAAAAAAAAAAAAAAAAAAAAAAAAAAAAAAAAAAAAAAAAAAAAAAAAAAAAAAAAAAAAAAAAAAAAAAAAAAAAAAAAAAAAAAAAAAAAAAAAAAAAAAAAAAAAAAAAAAAAAAAAAAAAAAAAAAAAAAAAAAAAAAAAAAAAAAAAAAAAAAAAAAAAAAAAAAAAAAAAAAAAAAAAAAAAAAAAAAAAAAAAAAAAAAAAAAAAAAAAAAAAAAAAAAAAAAAAAAAAAAAAAAAAAAAAAAAAAAAAAAAAAAAAAAAAAAAAAAAAAAAAAAAAAAAAAAAAAAAAAAAAAAAAAAAAAAAAAAAAAAAAAAAAAAAAAAAAAAAAAAAAAAAAAAAAAAAAAAAAAAAAAAAAAAAAAAAAAAAAAAAAAAAAAAAAAAAAAAAAAAAAAAAAAAAAAAAAAAAAAAAAAAAAAAAAAAAAAAAAAAAAAAAAAAAAAAAAAAAAAAAAAAAAAAAAAAAAAAAAAAAAAAAAAAAAAAAAAAAAAAAAAAAAAAAAAAAAAAAAAAAAAAAAAAAAAAAAAAAAAAAAAAAAAAAAAAAAAAAAAAAAAAAAAAAAAAAAAAAAAAAAAAAAAAAAAAAAAAAAAAAAAAAAAAAAAAAAAAAAAACCTTTAGCATCAAAGGTTGTTGCTACAAACAGCCTCACAGCTGCTTCTTCTCTTTACTGAGGTTTCTAGGTGCACCATATTTGATCAGAATCATAGCCTTTGAAGTAGGCATTATCATCATTTTCCAGATGAGGAAGCTGAGGCTAAGGGTCTAAAATTAAGTGATTTCTCCAAGTTCACCCCAAGAGCTGACCTTTACAATGTGGGCACATATTGTAAAGCCTACTTTCCCTCTGCTTTCTGACATCTTATTGCAGCTTCAACCACGTGGAACTACTTCCCAGAGTCACCAGGAATTGTGCTTGACAAGTTTTTATGCATGCTCTTCCACAATCTCTTTCACCTCTAGAACCAAGTGTGAACTCCTGAGGTCATGGCCAGTGATGATGACATCTGCCTCTTAGCTGACTGGAACCCCTCCTGAGGCAGGGCCAGAGCCACCAACTCTGCTCAGTCAAACCGATATTAGGAAAATCCACCTGGCTCTGTGCTTCTTGCAATGCAGCAGAGGATTAATAAGTCTAGGTGTGCTGGCCTGTACCTGGCTCAGGATCATCGCACTTGTTCTCTGCATCCATCTGCACCAGCTGCCTCATCATCTCCAAGACTCAGTTCCCATGTCTGCACCTCAAGGGAACCTTCATGGATGAACTCTACATTACTTTTCATACCTTATCTGTCCCTCTTATTTTATCCTCCTTTAATCTCTTTGTAGCAGTTGTCACTATCTGAAACTCTTAGATCCCTGTTTACATTAATTCCACTGGTTTACATTCCAGTGGAGACAGACAATAAATGAATATAGGTTAGGTGATGACACATGCTATGATGAAAAACAAAGCAAGCCAAGAAAGATAAGGAGATAAGGAGTCACTCAAGCAGAGAACTAAAGGAAGTGAGCAAATGATCTGTATGAATATCTGAGAGAACAGCTTTCCAGGAAGGGGAAAAAGTGTTTGCCAATGCAAACACCTGAATTAGGAACATGTGTACCATGCTTATGGAATGGCAAGGACGTTACTCTATCTCAATGAGTGAGGGGGACAGCAGCAGAGCTGAGACTAAGGAGATATGGGAGTGGCTGGTGAGATTGCTCAGGCATTTGGAGGCCTTGGTCAAGGACTGTGACTTTCAATCTGAGGGAGATGGGAAGTCTCTGTGTGTTTTAGCAGACTAGCATGATCTGTTCTTTCAAGGACCATTCTGGCTACCAAAGAAAATGGGAGTAACTATATGGTGCCAAGGAGCCAAGCCAGCACCAGTGGTACAACGTTCTTAGAGGCTGGATTAAGAAAGGTCTGTCTGACTGAGCTGGTCATTAGTGAATCCAGCTGCTCCAGGAGTTAGTAAGCAAGTCCCTGAGTTAAAGGAACCCTGGGGGATTTGTTGGTGAGCAGGGAAGTCCTGACCTCAGTACTCAAGCATCTGATGGGACTTGTACTAGACAGCTCTCCATGTCTCCTCAAAACCAGAGACAGTGCAGTTCTAGGAAATCAATGGAAGGGACTATTGGCCTCAGAGTAGTGGTGGGGACAACCTGGGGGCACAAGGAGGTGTTCAGTGGTGGAAATATGGTGAGAGGCACTCCTGAGTGAAGAAGAAGTCCAAGCCAAAGTCCAGAGAAAAAAAAAAAACAGGGTCTTTGGGGTTATCTGGCATGCCCAGGAGAGAATAGTGTATGAAGGATGGGGAGGGAGGTAAAACTGGAAAGAGATGGAAGATAACATAGGGGAAGGTTCCCACACGGCCTGATGACACCAAAGAAACACTAGCTGGAAAAAGCAAAGGGAGATTGTATGAGCCACAGAAGAAGGTTCTGCTGGGCACTTTGGGACCCTGACAACTTGGTCAGAAACTTCTTGAGGGCAGGGCTGCCCAATGTTCACTGTGCTCCATGCCCCACTTCCCTCTACTAAAGCTATCCAGAAATGGCTCCCCAACCACCAACAAAATAAATAGAACCTTCTGGGTGTGTGACAACCCTTTCCTGGAGGCTGTTCTGTGAGTTCACCACATGAAGTTGGGAACAGATGATTCTGTGGCAGAATATTCTTTGATGGAAGACTACTATGCTCATGACATGTCACAAGATGGAGTCCCTTCCTTCCATCAACTGTGACCCACTCCACAACTGCCACTCCCGGAATTCCCAGTGCTCAGAACCTGGTGACCTCATCCTGAGGGAACAATAGGGCTAGGGCCTTCTAAGGACTCCCATCGGTGGACAGAGTAGTGGGTGAGTTTATTCTTCGCAGAGACACAGGCCTGATAACAAGACTCAAATTTATGGATTCCCCAAAAGAAGACCTTGGCCTTCCTGGTTATAAGTACCCCTACAGTTCTTTGAGTGTGGGGGAATGCTCTTTGTATGGATGGGGTGGTGGCTGCCACCATGAAGCACTGACTAGTTAAGAGATAGATTCCTCTAGGAAACAAAAGACTCTTCGAAGGCTGAGACTACGTTCTGCCCAAACAGAAAAGAGACAGTGGAGACCTTCTTCATCAAGTGGTGAGCTTTGACTGCCTTGAGGGCCTTGCCCTTCATGAGGCTTCTCAGTCTGACGGGATGGGTCCAGGACTAGGATCCAGAAGGTCTGATTGAGTCTGGCCAGGCCATGGCCTCTCTACACGTAGTGTTCCTTACCTGTAAAAGGCTAAAGGGGCCTCTTAGGCTCCCTGCAAACCTAGCTTTGAGTGAATCAGAAAATGATGAGGCATGTCTTGGAGGCAGGTGGAAAGGAATAAATGGATGAATGAGCCAAATCAAGGAGAGGAATGAGAAAGAATTCAGGTCCCAAGTTACAGCTGTCCATCAGCTTACTTTTTTTTTTTTTTTGCAGCCTCCGTGTGCCCTTATACTTTGGTATCATGGGGCTGTGCTCTGGGATAACTGTTGGCTACATTCTTTTTCTGCGCTGGAAGAGGAAACTGGAGGAGCGTGTGCCCGGCAATGGGTGGAAGTGCTGAGAGCTTCACTTACAGCCCACTCCTGTACTGGAGAAAAAAAGGACAACAATATGGCCTGGATGCAGCTATCAACACAGGCCCTCCATGGGCTGTTCCCCAAACCAAGATTCAACTCAAGATTCCAGATTCTCTGTGGGAGTTGGACCCTCTGAAGGCAAGTACTATGGCATCAGAGGAAGCAGCGCCAAGGCAGAGGCCCCCGTTGCCCTGCAACCTGCTTTGCTGGCCGCACAGCAGCTCTTATCTAACCCGATGCCACAGCGCCAGACCACATCCCCATTCCCCAGGACCTTTCAGGAGATACCCTTTGCCCCACCCCTCAGCATGCTGAATCCACCTCCCATGCTGGACCACTCTGCCTCCTACCCGTGTCTCAACTGCAAGTGGAAAGGAACATCCACTTCCATTCCCTTTCCACTCTAGCCCTTAGGGGTGGTTGTTTCAATGCCTAGCCTTTGGCTTTAGAGTTGTAGCCTCCTCTCACTCAACTTGGGAGCTTCAGGGACAAGTGGAATTAGAAAAGGGAGCTAACCTCAGGCATGTGACATGGACACACAGATGTCTGAACCTTTTTGAGTGCCACTATGACACAGTGGAATAAAAAAGGGAAAGTTCCAAGGTTAAGGGAACTGCAAAACGTAAGATTATTAATATAAGAACATATTAAGATTGCAACCTAAACATGAGAAATGATTTCAAGAAATGATTTTGAGGGGGCACACCAATTTTTAGATGTTACATTAGTAAACGTTTTGGAAACGCCAGAGTCATTTGAGTCTCATTTGCGGTAGGCGGGCAATGTCCTTCCCCTGCGTGATGGGGAAAACATGTCTCGCCAATACAGTGAGATTTCAAGGTTAGCTTTGACAAAACATGTTAAGCAACAATACTCTAATATCTTTGAGGAAAAAAAGTGAGACTGCACCTGTTAGCGTTCTCCTCACTGCTAGGTATGTGGTCTAATGATGCACTTCATGAATGAGTGAAGCTCCTAAGAAACAGTAATCAAGGAACCAGTTGGAATATCCATTAAGAAAGCAAGCTTTGGTGTCATACATTCTCATCTTCAATGCTGCCTTAACCAATTATCTGATATTCAGAGTTACTGAATTTCCCTATCTGTAAATAGGGCATAATTTAAGACTACTTATGTTCACAGGATACTCCTCAGGATTATGTGACATGGTACATATCAAATGTCCATAGGAAGTACCCAATAAAGGTTAGGTGTATTTATTTGTAAGTGGAAAACAATAAAATGTTTCACTTTACATATTTCCACAATTATCCCAAAGTATAAAAATTTACCTTCAATACTAGAAATTCCCGGTAGGCAGACAGCTGCCTTAGTTGGGTAGCTTTCTCAAGTTGGTCTCTCAGAAATTGTGAAAATTCTGTCAGTGCTAATGTCTTTGATGTGAACACTAACTGTTTCTAACCAAGTCATATGCTTCAATATAACCAAATATATCACCCAATTAAGCTAGGATCAAAGGTCACATTTTAGGACAATAGCTATGTAATTACTTTAAGAGAAATCATCCAGAATTCAGTAGCATAGTGATTTAGTGAAGTTAAAGGCTTGGATTGAGATGTCTATAGACAAGTGAAGGTGAATCAAGATCACATTACATTAAGTTTTCAAGTACAAGTCCTACTAGATTATGTTTTACAGGTTGTACACTTGTAACTAAAAAATCTGAAATGCTCCAAAATCTGAATCTTTTGGAGTGCCAACATGACACAGTGGAATAAAAAAGGGAAAGATCCAAGGTTAAGGGAACTGGAAGACACTTAAGATTATTAATATATGAATGTATTAAGACTGCAATCTAAATATGAGAAATGATTTCGAGAAACGATTTTGAGGCTGGACACCAATTTTTAGATGATCTATGCCTTTCTTCTCCATCACTAGTATAGATAAGCAACTATATTAAATCATTTCCCTAGGGAAGCCTTCCTGATGTCATAGAACTTCCTCAATGTATCCTATATATTTCCTTTATAGCATTGATCAGACTTTTGATTAGTTATCTGTGTACTTCTGTGTTGAAGACTTTTTTGACTGATGACTTTGAGCTTCAGTAGAATCAGGGTCACATGTCTATCCTGCTCACTAGGCCCTCCCAACTTGGCACAAGGTATGTATCTGATACAATACTCATTTAGTCACTAATTTACTAATTCCTTTGTCTTGAAATTTTGGCAAGTAAGACCAAACTGCTCCTTTTGAGAAGAAAGTAGCAAGTCACAAGGAGACAGATGCTGAAGCGTGTATTTTCACTTCAGATTAAACATCCTTGTTATTTTCCTTTATGTTTTTGGTTTTCTGGTATCCTTTCTGCTGGCTTCTTGATCCAAAGACTCTTTTTAGAATGTCAGCTCTATAACTCATCTTAGAGGGCAAAAAGAACAAGAGGAAAAAATTAAAGATAAATAAACATTAAAACTTGGGTGACATTTAGTATTTTTAAGAAAATTGGTCTAACTTATTTAAATGTTATCTAAACACTTTCAAGAGAAATGACAGTGGAGTGGGAAAATAGGAAGAGTGATGGAGGAAGGGTACAGAGTGACCAAGTGGAAACTGGTGCTTTTAATTGTTTTAGTCACCAACTTTAAAACTTAAGTATAAAAGGTGACACAAGTTTTACACAGATCTAGGCTGGGTAGGATGCCATTGGAAGTAGTAGCAGGACAGATGGATACTATTACCTGTAGGGAATCTGTGTTTGGGACTGAGGTCTCTGATGGCTTCATGACTGTGGCATGCTTGGTACCTAGGAAGTTTCTGGGCAAAGACACAGAATGCCTGGCTTCTGGGAAAACTTCTGTGCAGAGACACAGGATACCTGGCTGCTGTAGCAATGTCTTTCATGAGGAGGCTCTGTGTAATTGAGTCTAATCAGCCTCATAGACCTTGATCTCAGGCACACAGCTCCTGGGAATAAAGGAACTTTCCTGTTAGACAACCACAATGATTCACTGAGCCTAAACCTGCCCTCATAACAGTAACTTTTATACAATAGACTTTCTTGAGAACTACACAAAGCTCCTAACTTAGCACATTGCAACTTAGTATGTAACTGAGGAATAAGCTGCATAATGTTGCTAAGTCTGTACTTGCCTAGTAATACAATGAATAATATGTATTAATGATGCCAATCACCTAAAGTAACCTATGGATATAAAAAAGCTAGCAGCTCCAGCAAGAAGCTTTTGCTTTTGCCTCTGCACTTTGCTTTTGTCTCCTTTAATTTTCTTTACAAGTACCAATTTTCTGTGTTAGAGAAAAATGAAATGGGAAAGCAGAGAAGTTTGAGTGTGTTAAGTTTTCACAATAAGCCTTGAACACTTTCAAGGTATAACATTCACTATATCATTCAAGGTTCTCAACTCCTTCTTTGTTACCTGAGTTCAACAGCGCTTTTTAAAAATAGGGCTCCTTTAATCTCCACAGATTTTTAGTAAATTACACACCACTTTAAAGCAGGAAGGGGAGGTGGAAAACAGGTTTTCCTATTCCACCCTTCAAAGCCATAACCAGGCAACTTGCCAAGGCTCCACTGTGGCAGACCCAGTTCAAACACTCCTTTCCATCTGTCAGGATTTGACTTAAATGTGGGATTGCTTCCAGTTTTGTTGGCTACTTGAATTTATAGTACAATTACCTGTATTTGATTTCATATTTTATGAAAATATATATGAACTCTTTTAAGGGTAGGGCCTACAGCTGTTAAGTAAATAATCTACAGGGATCCCAGCACAATAAATGTAAAAGTTAATTAAAATAAGACAAAATGACAAATCTAATAATAACATTCTATTCATTGAGAACATGAAAACTGCAGAGTCAGGGGGCATCACTGTAATTTAGTAGGTTACTTGGTTTCCTTATGTAAAACGAGGGACTAGACTCAGTGACCTCATAAGTTGAGCTGGTATGACCTGATCTGTTTCAAATGGATCTCCTGACATTATATGCAAAAGGTTCCCCAAAACATGCAGAGAAAAGTAAGATAAATCTGAAAGCCAAATTCAGTCTTAAACAAATAGCAAAAGACAGTCAGGCATGGTGGCACATGCCTGGAATCCCAGCAGCTCAGGATACTGAGGCAGGATGATTGTGAGTTCAAAGCCAGCCTCAGCAACTTAGGAAGGCTCTACAACAAAGAGGTTAGAACCCGCATGACAGCCAATTGTTGCAATTCCAGCTACCTAGGAGGCTGAGGCAAAAGGATCATAAGTTCAAGGTCAACCTGGGAAACTCAGATCCTGTCTCAAAATTTACTAAGGGTTGAAAGAATGTCTCAGTATCAGAGCACTTGTTGAGCATGTGTGAAGTTCTGGGTTCACTCCACAGTATTGTAAAAAACAAAACAATACCCCATGAGACAGACATGGTAACTGGCTTGCCCAGCTTCTATGTGCATCTGCTGCTCAGGAGGCTGAACCACCCACTCAGCTCCCCAGGACCTAGTGTGCCAGAGACTGGCACATAAGCCCAAGTAAATCACTAAATTGCCCCAGTCTCCCTTTCTTCATCCTAAATGAGGAACTGGTGGCTTTACTCAGAGACATCCATCCACATCACCTGGGGAGCTTGTTCAGCTGACTCAGCCCCAGCATCACTGTGAGATGCCAATGCAGTGGACAGAGTGATACTGATCTGCAGCCCCCTCCCCTCTGATAGCCAGGAGATAGCACTGGGGTATTATACAGCTGAACTGTCCCCTCCACTGCCAGAGGCTGCAGACACAACTATAAGCACCTCCCAGGTGTCCTCCACCTGTACCAGCTCAGACCTCATGTGAAGGGACACCTGCTTTGGTCCATGAGGGAAGCCATTAGCTGCAAGCTCACCATGAGGCAAACACCATGGAGATGCTACAAATAAGAGTTTTTAGATCTCTATGAGAGTTAGAAATTACAAGAAACAATAAAAAAGGATCTGGTGAGTTTTTCCTTCTAATAGTATGATGTTTCAGGCAACCAGCTGTTGCACAGAAACAATATTTTTTTGGAAGTTCAGAAGAACATAGCTGAAATGTTGTCAGATGCTGAGTCTCAATTTAATAGTTTTCACAAATTCAAAGGAAAATTGCTCCTTGACTATTGGAATTACACCAGTCAAGTGGTTCCAGAAACGACTATTGGAATTACACCAGTCAAGTGGTTCCAGAAACCAGAAGTCATTATTCATATTTAGTGACATTCTTATAGTTGTATAAACATGCTGTGTATGTCAGCTTTTGTATCCCACAGTATAGATTGTGCATTCCCTCTGAAAGTTCTAAGACTCTCTTGTCACTACATTTATGTGATTATGTGCACCTTTTCCTGTTGTATGAATTCTACTACCAAAACAAACTTTTAAAATTAAAAATAAATAAATAGATAGATAAACACATACATACACACATACGACCTATGCTGAGGTTTTCAGGCCTTGTAATGATAGAAATGTTCTTGCTTTCATTTCCATATCATTTACCTATGGGTAACTTGAATTGCTGCTGGAGAGGTATGTTAATTTTAGATCTTGAATCCTCCTCCTTCAAATAGACTATTTAATATTTCTAAATATATTTAAACATTTTTTTGCATCATATCATGTAAGTGTATGACTTGTTTCATCTTATTCAATTTATAGTTTTGATTCTTTCATAAAGCATCTCTCTGTTAAACTTTTCCTCATCTAAAAATGAACATTATTTGCACCAATCGAGCTAATTAGGTACTGCCTTAGAAGAGTATGGCAAAATCTTTTGTAATGCATGGTTTTAATGTGATTTAGGTTCTTTGTATTATAATTAGTCACTTCACAAATTCAAAGTGAATTCAGAATGGTGAGGATACTTTGAGGAATTTCACCCCACATGGTTTGTCTAGCTTTGTTTTCAGCATGTTTTGCCTATCTTCTTTTTCCTGAATGCTGTATTTCATTCAGTAAAGTTAAGAGTATGTCCTTTACATTTATATAACACATTATGAATATGTGTATAACCTATGTGCCAGTATGGGTTATCCAGAATCCTTTCCATAGCTAACCATAACTAAAAACAGTGCTTTATTTTTTCCAAATTACCAGATGACCAATCAGTATTTTAGCACACAAAATAGACCAATAGGGTGATTTGTGCAACCTGAAGAACAAGAACATAGAGATGAACATATGACTTACCACAGAAACAAGCACATGATATACATAGATATGATGTCCAAAAATAATTATATACAGATGATTGCATAGGTATCTAAACAGAATTGTAGCTTAAAAAAAAAGATACATTGAAAGTTAATGCTCCTGCCATATATTATACAGCTCACTTCTCCTGACCTGTCACCCATAACTCTTTCCAAAAGCTGTTATGAGCTTTCCCATGACTTGGCCCCAGTCTAAATTTATAGGCATTTATATTTGTAAGGAATGCTTAATGTAATATGATATTTTTAACATAATATTCTTTTTTTTTTTGTAACTTGGTGTTTAACTCAGGAGTACTCTATCACTGAGCTATATCCCAAGAACTTTTTGATATATGTATTTTAATTTTGAGACAGAGTATCACCAAGTTGTGTAGGTAGGCCTCAAATTTGTGCATGGCTAAGAATCTGTAAATTCTATTTATTTTTTCAAATAACCAACTTTTTGTTTTGTCAATTTTTTCAATTGTTTCTTTTGCTTCAATCTCATTGATTTCAGCTCTGATTTTAGTTATTTTCTGTCTTCTACTGCTTTTGGTGTTAGATTGTTCTTCTTTTTCTAGGCTTTGAGATGTAATGTTAAGTCATTTATTTGTTGACTTTTATTTCTTTTGAGGAATGAACTCAATGCAATGAACTTTCCTCACAAAACTGCCTTCATAGTGTCCCAGATATTTTGATATGTTGTGTCTGTGTTCTCATTCACGTCCAAGAATTTTTAAATCTCTTCCCTGATGTCTTCTGCAACCCATTATTAATTCAGTAGCATATTATTTAGTCTCCAGGTGTTGGAGTAGCTTTTATTTCTTATTTTATCATTGATTTCTAATTTCATTCCATAGAATGCAGGGTATTATATCTATTTTTTTTTATATTTGCTAAGAGTTGTTTTGTGGCATAATATGTGGTCTGTTTTAGAGAAGGATCCATGTACTGCTGAGAAGAAAGTGTATTTGCCCATTGGAGGATAAAATATTCTATAAGTCAGTTAAGTCTAAGTTAGTTATTGTATTTTTGAGTTCTATAGTTTCTTCTATCCAGTGGTGAAAGGGGTGTGTTAAAGTCACCCAAGATTATTGTGTTGTGGTCCATTTGACTCTTGAACTTGAGAAGAGTTTGTTTGATGAACATGAATGCTCCATTGTTTGAGGCATATATATTTATAATTGTTAAGTCTTGTTGGTGTATTGTTCCCTTGAGCAGTGTGTAGTGTCCTTCTTTATCCCTTTTGATTGACTTTAGCTTGAAGTCTTTTTTATGTTATATGAGGATGGAAACCCCTACTTGTTTCCTTAGTACATGTGAGTGTAGGATTTCTCCCAACCTTTCAACTTCAGCCTGTGGATGTCTTTTCCTATGAGACGAGTCTCTTGGAGGCAGCATATTGTTGGGTCTTTTCTTTTTAATCCATTCTGCTAGTCTATGTCTTTTGATTGGTGATTTTAAGCCATTAACATTCAGAGTTATTATTGAGACATGATTTGTACTCCCAGCGATTTTTTTTAAATTTAAATTGACAAGATTTCTCCTATGATTGGTTTTTCCTTTAGTGTAATACACCCCTCTGTTGATTTCCATCATTGTTTTTCATTTCCACCTCATGGAATATTTTGCCTAGGAGTTCTGTAGTGCTGGATTTTTAGTTGTAAATTGTTTTATCTTTTGTTTATCATGGAAGTTTTTTATTTTGTCCTCAAATCTAAAGCTTAATTTTGCTGGATATAAGATTTGTGGTTGGCATCCCTTTTCTTTCAGAACTTGGTATATGTTGTTCCATGATCTCCTGGCTTTGAGTGTCTTGGTTGAAAAATCTGCCTGTGATGTGAATGATATGAATTGGTCTCCCCCTATATGTGATCTGATTCTTCTCTCTTGCAGCCTTTAGATTCTATCCTTATTCTGTGCACTAAGCATTTTCATTATAATGTGTCTTGGTGTAGATCTGTTGTAACCTTAACCCTAACAAAAGACATGAAAGACCTCTATAATGAAAACTACAGAACACTAAAGAAAGAAATTATACAAGACCTTAGAAGATGGAAAGATCTACCTTGTTCTTGGGTAGGCAGAATTAATATTGTCAAAATGACCATACTACCAAAAGCACTATACAGATTTAATGCAATGCCAATCAAAATCCCAATGACATTCCTCATACAAATAGAAAAAGCAGTCAGGAAATTCATCTGGAAAAATAAGAGACCCAGAATAGCTAAAGCAATCCTTAGCAAGAAGAGTGAAGCAGGTGGCATCACTATACCAGACCTTAAATTATACTACAGAGCAATAATAACAAAAACAGCATGGTATTGGCACTAAAATAAAGTGGTAGTCCAATGGTACATAATAGAGGACACAGAGACTAACACATATAAATACAGTTGTCTTATATTAGACAAAGGCACCAAAAATGTACATTGGAGAAAATATACCTTCTTCAACAAATGGTGCTGGGAAAACTGGAAATCCATATGCAACAAAATGAAATTAAACCCCTGTCTATCATTATGCACAAAACTCAATTCAAAGTGGATCAAGGACCTAGGAATTAGACCAGAGACACTACATCTATTAGAAGAAAAAGGAAGCCCTAGTCTCCAACATGTCAGATTAGGCCCCAACTTCCTTAATAAGACTCCTGTAGCACAAAGATTAATATCAAGAATCAATAAATGGGATAGATTCAAATTAAATGGGATAGATTCAAATTAAAAATCAATAAATGGGATAGATTCAAATTAAAAAGCTTCTTCTCAGCAAAAGAATCAGTGAGGTGAATAGAGATCCTACTAATTGGGAACAAATTTTTTTACCACATCCATGTCAGATAGAGCACTAATATCTAGAATATATAAAGAACTCAAAAATCTTAACACCAAAAATACAAATAACCCAATCAATAAATGGGCCAAGGAACTGAACAGACACTTCTCAGAAGAAGATATACAATCAACAAATACATGAAAAAATTTCCAACATCTGTGGCAATTAGAGAAATGCAAATCAAAACCCCTCTAAGATTTCATCTCACACCAGTCAGAATGGCAGATATTAAGAACACAAACAATAAATGTTGGAGAGGATGTGGGGGGGGAAAGGCACACTCATACATTGCTGGTGGGACTGAAAAGTGGTGCAGCCAATATGGAAAGCAGTATGGAGATTCCTTGGAAAACTTGGAATGAAACCACCTTATGACCCAACTATCCCACTCCTCAGTCTATACCCAAAGTAACAACATACTACAGGGACATACTACAGAGCCATATCAATATTTATAGCAGCACAATTCACAATAGCTAAACTGTGAAACCAAACTAGATGCCCTTCAGTAGATGAATAGATAAAGAAAATGTGGTATATATACCCAATGGAGTATTACTCCACAATAAAAGAGAATAAAATCATGGCATTCACAGGTAAATGGATGAAGTTAGAGAATATAATGCTAAGTGAAGAAACTTTGTGTATCTGTGTTACCTAATGTGCCCACTAGTCATGTCTTTTGAGCTTCTTGAAGAGTGGTTACATTATTGTAACTGAAAAACTGCCATGTGTGAAAAACATGTATTTAATTTTTATCCTCATAGGATATTTTCTCAGATTATAGAATTATAAACTGTGAATAATTTTCTCTCACTACTCTGAAGTTGTCATTCCATTGTCTTATGGCCTCCATTTTTTCTGATGAGAAGTCAATCATTAGTCTAATTGTTAATTCCCTGAAAGTATAATTTTTCCTCTCCCTTGGCAGTTTTAGAGATTTTTCTCTTTATCAAGGGATTTCTGCAGCCTTACCACAATATATTACTTCTACCTATTCTCTCTCAATACTGTCTGGGACTCAGTTACACACTTTTGATCTCATCAATATATCTGTGTCCCTCAGTCTCCTCAGTTTTTTCCATCATTTTTTCTCCAAATCTTGTCAATTCCCTAATTCTCTTTTCAGCTCTATCACATCTTCTTCTTTTTTTTTTTTTTTTTTTTTTTGGTACCGGGGATTGAACTCAGGGGCATTCGACCCCTGGGCCACATCCCCAGTCCTTTTTTGTATTTTATTAGAGACAGGGTTTCACAGAGTTGCTAAGTGCCTCGCCATTGCTGAGGCTGGCTTTGAACTCGCGATCCTCCTGCCTCAGCCTCCCAAGTGCTGGGATTACAGGCGTGCACCACCGCGCCCGGCTTCACATCTTCTTTTAAACCATCCACTGACTTCCTAATTTCAGTTATTTTCAAGACTAGAATTCATTTCATTTTTTTAAAGTTTCCATTTCTCTTATGAAAATGTAGAAGCTTATTTTTTATCTCTTTGAACAAGTACAGCTCTATTTAAGTCTATTCCTAACAACTCCATATCAACAACCCATATGGATCTATCTTCCATTGCTTCTACTTGATCATGTTTTGCCTGAAAAAAAGTTTTTTTTTTTTTTTTTTAAATTATGGTCTGGATATATTTGCATGATTTGTGCAATAACAATTTGAGATCTAGTACAATGTTCTTATCTCTGGAGAGGATTTGCATTTCTTCTGCCAAGCACCTGAGACATAGTAAAAAAACTATAAACATATTTAAAGTACAGCTACAGTCCCTGTTAGGTTCTATCTATACCAGATTCACCCTTGCTTCTAGGTGTGGCTCTTCAGTGATGTAGTTTCAAATCAGAGTGATTCATAAGGACAACACACACCCCACATTAGAAGGGCCTGAGTTCTACTCCCTATCCCTCTAACCCTAAGAGGCTATCAAATAGATAGCTCAGTGTTTCAGGTGATCTTCCAAAATTCAGCAGATATCCCCTAGAGAAAAATAGCTCCAAATATTGGCCTTATTTCCCTAAGTTTTTATTTTCTCCTAGATATTCATCCTCTTATTGCTTCACAAATACCTTCAAGTAGTTTGGCAGGGGAGAGGCAGCTGGCTTTTCTATGTGTTGTCTGAGGAAGATTTATTTCCAAATATTGTCTATCCTATAACTGAGGTTAGAAGTAGCAATCTCACTCTCATACTAAAATGTCTTAAATTCCCAACTTCCTCCAATATAGACTACATTTTCCAAATGAAAAAATTATCCATATCTACCCTCTCTCTCTCTGTCCTGTATTAGTAGCAAAAATACCCCTCAATATTTGTAACATAACGTTCTCAATTCTATTTTTATCTAATTACTCTGAAACCTTAGCACCACACCCATTATTCTCTCCATAGTTGCCTTTCCAATAATACCCAACCAAACTAAAAGCTGGATCGCCCCCTCCCTTCTGCACACTTTAAGTCACCAGCTACCATTCCATTGTTCTCAATCCCATCCCTAAGAAAGTTTTAAAATGTGGTCTAGACTCACCACCCCTATTTTCTCCGTTGCATCCTCTTTGCTCTTCCTTGCAATATGATATTTGCATTAATCTCTAACAAAATTACATTTTTGGTATTGCTAGGTAGGAAGGGCCTCATTACTTAAATACTGACACACTTTTAGATTGACAAGGAGCAATATATCTGTTTGCTGGATTTTTTTTTTTTTTTGTGTGTGTGTGTGTGTGTCCAAGAAGCCACTGACAAATCCTTCAGACTATATGCTTCTCACCTTTGACCTCTGGTATACCTCAGTTTACTGGATCTTCTCACTTTCTCTGAAATTCTCAAATTTCCTGATGATTCCTCCTTTCATAGGATGACCTCTGAGGTATCTAGCATTTGCAAGGTTCTATCTTAAGACTCATTTCACTTCTCTGCTAAACAGTTAAATCTACATTTCTAGACCTGAGCTCCAAAGCTCCTCTATAATTTCCCAACTTGCTACTGAGTAATATTCACCAGCACTCTGAGTGCAACATGTTTCTAATTCAATTCATAGTTTTCCTTAAACTATACTATCCAACTATGTACTGCCTCCAGATTAATGACAGCATTATCATTCCTAGGTAGTAAACAGTACTCATCTCTTTCCTCCATTAATAACCTATGGACAAATTGTGACTATTCTATTTTCACAATTTTCCTGAATAGATTCCTTTCTGTCCAACTTGATTAGCACTGTCTGAATTCATGTTGTTGCAATAGTACAGCATAGAGATAATAAACACTTAACAGGTCTCTCAGTCATTAATCTCTTGCCTTCAATCCATGTTTCACCCAAAATACAGAAGAGATTTTAGGAAATGCCTTTTCAAAACCCTTGAGGATTCCTCACTGAAACATTTTAATCTAACCTACAATTTTATTCTCATTTTTTACTAAAAGGTTTTTCAATATCACACTAGGTGAATTCCTGATGAAAATATTATATTGGGAAAGACCATGTGTGGCTTCAAAGCCTGAAAAATAACTTAAAAATGAATTGGGTTACAAATATAAACATTAGAAAAACCAGAAACAAATCCCTGTAGGTTCTGAAAAGTAAACAAATGGGAGACAGACTGTTAGGAGGAGAAAACTGGAGAAGTGACCAGTACTGGGAGGAGTTTCCAGGGTTTGTTTTGTTCTTTGGGGAATGGAAGAGGAGTAGAAGTTTTGCTCCGAGCACTGGCCACATCATAGGAGTGATGCTAGGCAGGCAGCTAAACAGCCATAGAAATTCCACAGAGTGCCTGGCTAGAAAATGGAGAAAGATTTTGATCAACCACAGATGGCTGTCAGTGGCAATATAGACCAGGATAGTGCTGAAAAAATGTATCCCCTAATTTCTATGAAAATGGTACAAGGCTCAGACTGACCCTTAAATCTTTTGGTGTGGAAGACAGACTCAGTGCAACATCACAATGACTTAAAATTTTGAACTGAGAATTCAACCCTCTTTTATGGAGGATACAACTTCCATTCCAAGCTTAAAGAATGGTTTATTCAAGCCAGTTGCTGGTGGAATAAAAAACATAAGAACTTCCCAGAGAATTTTTTTTATTTATTTACTTTTAGTTGTACACAATGCAATGCATTTATGTTCACGTGGTGCTGAGGATCGAACCCAGGCCGCACACATGCGAGGCGAGCGCTCTGCCGCTGAGCCACAGGCCCAGCCCCAGAAGAATTTAAAAGAATTCAAAATCTACACAGAAGACTTACCTGAATCCAGGAGTTTGAAGTCAGCTTGGGTAACACAGCAAGACCCTCTTAAAAAAAAAAAAAAAAAGACACAATCCAAAATCACTTGACATACAAAAAAGAATCTTGAAAATTCAATGAATTCTAAGGGGGAAAATTAACATATTCAATCTCCCAACCTAAAAATGTCAGAATCAATGATGACAGAATTATCAGAGAAAGACTTTAAATCAGTTATGGTAAGTATGCCTACTGAGGTAAAAGACAAGATACGTGAAACAACTGAAAATATAAGTAATTTCAGAGAAATTAAAATTTACTTTAAAAATAAGAATTTTAAAGCTAATAAATACACAATCTACAATTAAAGATTCAGTGGGTAATCTTCATAGCTAAATGGAAATAAAAGAATGAAGAGTCATTGAGTTTGAACTTTATCATTGGAAACTATACAACCTGAAAAACAGAGAAAAAATATTGAATAAACAGATGAACTGAACATAATGACCTGTAGGACAATATTGAAAATCCAAACAGGATAATTGGAGTTCAAAAATGTAAGAAGTGAATAGGTCCTGCAAAATTAATGAAATAATGACTAAAAATACCCCATAGAAAACATACAGATTCTAGAAGCCGATTAACCCAAAAAAGAAAAATTCACAGAAAAGTATCTAGACACATCATAATCAAACTATTGAAAACCAAAGATACAAAGAAAATAAAAAGCAGTCAAATAAAAATAGCATCCTCCATTCAGAGGAATTCTATATCCAACAAAAATATCCTTCTGGAACAATGGCAAACTGGAAACACCTCCATACTAAAAATAAAAATCTATTACCAGCACACATGATTGCAAGAAATGCCAAAAGGAGCTTTTTAGACTGAATGGAAATAAAATGGGGCCAAAACTGGAAATTTCATGTGTTGTTCTGTAGATCTGCCAAAACAATATAGTAAACTAAGGAAGAGGATGATGTGAATATAATAAGGAGAACCAGTACAAAAGAAGTGTATGGAATTTTCCAAGATGACATAGAAAGGAAACCCCAGGATAGCCAATGTGTATCAACCATAGAGGGCAACCTCTAGATTAGAGGTTCAGATTGGAAAAGGAAAGAATGTTATTACCAAGATCACCACACAGAACTTCCATAGAAACAGAAACACAGACACATGGAACAGAATGATGAGCCCTCAAATAAATATATTTGTGACCCATTGATCTTCAACAAAGATGCCAAGAGCACACAATAGGGAAAGCACAGTCTCTTCAATAAATGGTGCTGGGGAAAAATGGACATCCACATACAAATGTATGAAATGAAGACCATATACAAAAATCATGCCATATTCATTTAAAACATAAATATAAGACTTGAAAGTGCAAAACTATTAGAAGAATAAGAAAGAATACAGCTCTATGACACTGATCTTGGCAAAGATTTCTTTGGAATATGAACCCCAAAACATAAACAACAAAGGCAAAAAAAAAAAAAAAAAAAAAGCACAAATGAGATTGCATCAAACCAACCTGCTCTCCAGCACAGCAAAAGAAACAATCAATACAATAAAAAGGAACTCAAAAGAACTCATGACTAAGAAAACAACCCTCTCTTGACACCACCACTTCAATGTTTATAGCAGCACAAGTCACAATAGCTAGGTTGTGGAACCAACCTAGATGTCCCTCAGTAGATGAATGGATAAAGAAAATGTGGTATATATAGAAAATGGAATTTTACTCAGCAATAAGAGAGAATAAAATAATGGCATTTGCAGGTAAATGGATGAAGTTGGAGAATATAATGCTAAGTGAAATTAGTCAATCTCAAAAATCCAAATACCAAATATTTTCTCTGATATAAGGAGGCTAGTTCACAGTGTTGTTGGATGGGGATACATAGGATTAGAGGAACACTAGAATGGTCAAAGAAAAGGGAGGGGAAGGGAGGGAGCAAGGGAGGACGGGGGGAGGAAAAAAAATGGTGGTTGAATGAGATGGATATCATTATCCTAAATGCATGATTGAAGATCTGAATGGTACTTATATACTTTGTATACAAGCAGTTGTATGTAAAAAGATGCTATACTTGTGCATTATGAATAAGTAAATAAATAATTAAATAACTAAAAGAAAAAAAAGAAAGAAAACAACACTCTCTTAGAACAGGTCTGGTTATCTGATGGTGTGTCTTTTTTTTTTTTTTTTTTTTTTTTTTTTTTTTTAAGCCTTTAGTTCCTTAAGATGTTTTTAGCTGAGCCCTGGTTTACCTGGAGGGAAACAAGACTCCCAGAATCTTATCAGCTATGGAGTTTTATGAAGTCTTAAATACATATTTGGCAAACTCCAAGTATAGGAAACAGGGAGGGCCTGATCACAGAGGGTAGTGCCAGCCAATCACATAAGCTGAGGGACTCAGACTTTTGCAGCTCTGCAAACTCCTCTGCTTAGAAAAAAGGAACAGGAGGCTGAGCAGGGACCTGCTGGAAGTCGCATGATTATTAGGGACAGACCTGGGAACAAGGACTCAGGCCTCTTTATGGACCATCACTATTCTGAAGCCTTAGCAATTGCAGGCTATGGTGGCATAAACATGCCCTTTCCTATATGCTAAAACCCGAAAAATGCTCCCACAATCTCTTACAGCACCCCATGAGGCTGCTGAAGGGCTGGATGGAACAGGAGAAAAAAGCAAGCATGAAAGCAAGTTCCTTCCTGCTACCATCCCTACTGAGAACCATGGCAATCAAGTTTGCCACAGATGGCCATTACTATGTGGACCTTTCAGGAGCTGTGCTGCCAGAGCCAAGAAAAAGCCTCAACAAGCATCATGCAGATGAGTCTGTATCATTCATGAGGTGAATTTCTGCCCTCATGAGTCCACAAACACAATGCATACAGGCTGATATGAGTCAATCCTACAGGTATCAGGGGGTCATAAATTACCCACTTGGAAGTTCTGCACCAATGCAATGAACAAGCATTCTGCAGCATCATCTCTACATGGTGGGGAGCGAAGGGGGGGGGGGGTGCCTGGAGTTCACAGCCCAGAATCAAAATCTCTGTGAAGAACAGGCAGAAGTTTCTTCTCTTGCCTGATAATCTAGCATCCTTGCTTACTACCCACTCATTCCTAGTACTTGAATTTTACCTACTGCCCAAAACTTCCCCAGAGCCACATACTTCAGCAGCCACAAACTTGCATGATGGACCCTGTTCTTTCTTTTGACTTCTTAACTCTCCTTCACTCTGCTCTGGTTTCATGGGCCTCCTTGCATTTCTCTGGTTCCAATTCAAGGACTTTGAATATGCTGATCCTTCTGCCAGGAACACCCTATCTGCAAACGCCTATGTCCTCCTTTCCTTCAGATCTCTGCTCAAATATCATCCCCTCATTCAGCATACAATATCCACCCTTGTTCTTGCTATCACTGAGACATCTTGAATGACAGCTCTAAGCAAACCCTACCATGCCCATACATCTTCCATAGCTCTCTGCTAATTGTTGAGGTGAGTTAAATGATGCAGGTAGGCTTTCAGTCCTGCACAGACTAGGATAAATGGACCACACTACCTCATTTGTTTCTCTGCATGTACCTGACCCCAAGCCATGTTCCCAGTGACCAGCCCAAAGTTCAATGCTCCCTCCTGCTGTCCTCTATCTGCTAGGGTCACAAGAGCCTGTAAAAGTGATGCTTCAATCCTAAATGCTCCATGGACTGACTGGGTGACCTCAAAGCAGGCTGATTAATCTCTCTGTGCCTTTGGGTCCTCACATATCAAGTAAACAAGATGATGGTTCTCCTTATTGGGCTGTGGTGGGGTGTTAAAGAGAACTGGCTTGGGGTCTTTTTGGAACAGTGCCCAGCACTATGCTGTTTTCATGGAAACCTATAAAGTGCCCCAAGCCACTTTACAGGTGAGATGCGAGGCAGGCCCAGAAAGTTTGTTCCAGACAAAACAGCTAAGCAAACACAGACCCCATGTTTCCTCTGAACCCCAAACAGACATATGAAAAAATTTGAAAGGAACGAGAATGAGTTACTTGAGAAGAGGATCCACACATAAGACTAGCTAGAAGAGGCATGGTGGGCATGGGGTACATTAGTATCAGATGACAGCAGAGTCTCCAATTTCACCATTTCAGGTTCAGCATCCCTAATCTAAGAATCCAAAATCCTTTCTGATGTCAACTTGATGCCACGGGTGAAAAATTCCACATGTGAACTCATGTGACAGTTCACTTCAAAATGCACTTTCACTAAGAATACTGAATAAAGTTACTGTCAGGCTATGGGAATAAGGTGCAAGTGAAGCATAAATGAATTTCATTTGTAGATCAGAGCCCCATCCCTAAGATATCCTATTTCATGTATGTGAATATTCCAAAATCTAAAAAAAATCCAAAATATTTCTGGTCCCTGGCATTTTGGAAAAGGGACAGTATTGCCATTCTGGGCTGGATACTCCCTGTTGATAATGTGGTTGGGGTGGGAAGAGTCTTGTGCAGTGCAAAATGTTGTAAGCCCCACACCTGACCTCTTTCAGCTGTGGCATTCCCAGCTGTGAAAACAAAAATGTTCCAGACATTGCCAAATTTGCTCTGGAGCGGGGTTGCCATACTTATCAACACATACTAAAAATGTATTCACTATTTTTCTGAAATTCAAATTTAATTGGTGACCTGTATGTTATGTGGCAACCCAAATTTGGGAGAGGGGCAAAGCTATTGCCCTTGTTCATGAAAACTGTCAAACCATGGAGTTCTCATGGAAACAGCATATACCTCCAGCCTCTTGGACCACCCTACCTCGGCCGTTCTGGGCTAGGAGGCTCATTTCCCCAAACAAACACACTTCACTGGGCAGCTGTGCAATGGCTCTGCAGCCTCACAATAGCCCAATTCAAAGAATTAAAATCAGTTTCCCCTGCAGGAACTGCTTCATCTATCTGCCCCATCCCTGGGTTGCATCTGCCTCCCAAATGTTGTAAGAAAAAAAATATCTTTTTCCCCCACACCTGACCTCTTTCAGCTGTGGCATTCCCAGCTGTGAAAACAAAAATGTTCCAGTGACATTGCCAAATTTGCTCTGGAGACTTGAGTCAGTGGGTTGCCATACTTATCAACACATACTAAAAATGTATTCACTATTTTTCTGAAATTCAAATGCTTTTAATTGGTGACCTGTATGTTATGTGGCAACCCAAATTTGGGAGAGGGGCAAAGCTATTGCCCTTGTTCATGAAAACTGTCAAACCATGGAGTTCCTTGTACAGTTTTCCTCTTGGACCACCCTACCTCGGCCGTTCTGGGCTAGGAGGCTCATTTCCCCAAACACACTTCACTGGGCAGCTGTGCAATGGCTCTGCAGCCTCACAATAGCCCCAATTCAAAGAATTAAAATCAGTTTCCCCTGCAGGAACTGCTTCACTCCATCCCTGCCTCCTCCTTCTAATTAAGAGGCCTTCCAGGCCCAGCCAGAGGCAGGAAAACTAGGCATTCACTCACTTTGCTTCCATTATCAAAGGGCATCACTTGGCTGCTTCCTTTCATGGATGTCATCATGGCAATGTGAAGCCACTCCCTGCTCACTCTGGGTAACAAAACAAAATTAAGGGGTGTCAGGGAGATGAACTAGCAAGGAAGGAACCAGGGTAGAACTGGTTGGACTTAACCAGAGGCAATCAGGCTGAGGTCACTCTATCTATCTCCAACTTTATCTTGGTGGCACAATGGGAAGAGAGAAAAGTCATAACCCTATCCTGAAATAGCTGAGGGGATCATGGCTGGTATTTTCACATAGATGATCCTGCCAGGTGAGTAATTTTCACTCTCATCATGAATAAACCCAAACTCGGACACTTGTGAAGGTAAAGACAGCTGTTTATACAAGCTGGTAAAACTAAGGAGCCATCAATCTCAACTCTGCTCCCTTCCTTCCATATTACCAGCAGCACCTCCCCATTCTTTCCCCTTTGTTTTTAGGGTAAGACCACATACCCTGCTTCCTCTACATTCTGCATAGTTCTCCTTCCTTTCTGCTACAGCTTCTTCAGTTCCATCAAGTCACCATTTTCCACCAAGCAACAAAGCCTCTGGCACATACAGTTCCCTGTCTGGAATGGATTTCCCTCTTCTCCATCTACTTCACAGTTCCACCTAAAAGGCCTACTGATCTTTCATGTATCTTCTTCAACATCACACCCTCTACGAAGCCTTCCCTGATACCATCTACATGTTCAGTTCTTCCTGTGTTCATCTTTTGAGTCTTCCTTCTTTTTCTTATGCAGGTGATGGTATCCAGGGCCTCCTGTATGCTAGGCAAATGTTCTACCATTAAACTGCAGAGCTATCCCCATTTGGTGCTATTAGGATGCCTCATACCTCCTGTAATTATTGTCATAATTATTTTTGAGTAATTGCCAGGGTCTATCTCTTCCAGGAGAATGTCAGACCCAGGAGGGCAGTGGTTGAGCCTGTCTGGTTCACTGCTGTACCTATAGAACAAAGCTCATGTTGGACATAAGTTCCTCAGTTAAAAAAAAAAAAATCACACTTAAAAAAGTCTCCAGGAGGAGCACCAGATGACAGTGTCCCTGGCCTGCCCACCACCCAGAAAGAAAAGCAGCAGACTACAGTAACCCCAGCCTGATGAAGGGTAGGAGCAGAGTGATACTCGAATCCACACTGCTGGAGAGGAAGACATATGGACAATATGAAAAATCAAGGGAAGAAAGTGCCTGAAATAAACCAAGCTGATACAATAAAAGATTCCATTGACAGCACAGTAGATGAAATGTCAGAAGAGTTAAGAATGTACATAATTAAAATGATCTGCGAAGAGAAGAATGAATTAAGAAAGCAAGTACAGGCAAAAATTGACCACTCCAACAAAGAGATAATAGAGGAAATACAGGTAGCAAAAGATTACTTCAAGCAAATTAGCACTATTTGCTGATGACATGATATCTACCTAGAAGACCCAAAAAACTCTACCAGAAAACTTTTACAACTAGTAAATGAATTTGGCAAAGTAGCAGGATACAAAATCAATACCCATAAGTCAAAGGCATTTTTGTACATCAGTGACAAAGCCTCTGAAAGGGAAATGATGAAAACTACCCCATTTACAATAGCATCAAAAAAAATAAAATACCTGGGAATCAACTTAACGAAAGAGGTGAAAGAGCTCTATAAGGAAAATTATAGAACACTAAAAGAAAGAAATCATAGAAGAACTCAGAAGATGGAAAGACCTACCTTGCTCTTGGATAGGTTAGAATCAATATTGTCAAAATGTCCCATACTACCAAAAACATTATACAGATTTAATGCAATTCCAATCAAAATCCCAATGTCATTCTTCAAAGAAATAGAAAAAGCAGTCATGAAATTCATCTGGAGAAATAAGAGACCCAGAATAGCCAAAGCAATCCTGAGCAAGAAAAGTGAAGCAGGGGGCATCACCATACCGGACTTTAAATTATACTATAGAGCAATAGTAACAAAAACAGCATGGTATTGGCACCAAAACAGACTGGTGGACCAATGGTACAGAATTGAGGACACAGAGACTAATACATATAATTTCAGCTATCTTATATTAGACAAAGGTGCCAAAAATGTACAGTGGAGAAAGGATAGCCTCTTCAATAAATGGTGCTGGGAAAACTGGAAATCCATATGCAACAAAATGAAATTAAACCCTTGTCTCTCACCATGCACAAAATTCAATTCAAAGTGGATCAAGGACCTAGGAATTAGACCAGAGACAATACACCTAATAGAAGAAAAAGTAAGCTCCAATTTCCAACATGTCGGATTAGGCCCCAAGTTCCTTAATAAGAATCCTGTAGCACAAGAACTATTACCAAGAATTAATGAATGGGATAGATTTAAACTGAAAAGCTTCTTCTCAGCAAAAGAAACAATCAGTGAAAAACGATAAGAGGTTCTGAATAAAAAAAAAAAAAAAAAAAAACAGAAATCCTAAATATTAAGAAAACAAGAAACCAAATTTAAAATTCAATAGAAAGCCTCAAATTCAGAATAGATCACTTGGAAGACAGAACCTCAGGCAATGAAGACAAAATATATAATCTTCAAAATAAAGTTGACCCACACAGTGAAGATGGTGAAAAATCATGAAGAGACCCTCCAGGAATTATGGGACAATGTGAAAAGACAAAATCTAAGAATTAATCAGGATAGAGGAAGTCACAGAGACACAAATCAAAGGAATACACAATCTCTTTAATTGAATAGTATCAGAAATTTTCCCAAACATGAAGAATGAATTGGAAAATCAAATACAAGAGGCTAACAGGACACCAAATGTACAAAATTATAACAGATCCACACCAAGATATGTTAAAATGAAAATGCCTAGCATACAAAACAAGGATAGAATTTTTAAAGCCAGAAGAGAAGAGTTTCAGATTACATATAGGGAAAAACCAATTCAGATATCAGCAGATTTCTCAGCCCAGACCATCAAAGCTAGGATACCCTGGAACAACATATACCAAGCTCTGGATGAAAATGGATGCCAACCAAGAATCTTATACCCAGCAAAATTAAACTTCAGATTTGATGACGAAATAAAAACCTTCCACGATAAACCAAAATTAAAAGAATTTACAACAAGTAAGACTGCACTACAGAATATTATTGGCAAAATATTCCATGATGAAGAAATTAAATAAGCAAAGGGAGGAACAACACTAAATGAAAATCCAATCAAAGGAGAAACCAACTCAAGTTAAAAACCAAAAATAAACCAAAATGCCTGGGAATACAAACCATGTCTCAATAATAACCCTGAATGTTAATGGCCTAAACTCATCAATTAAAAGACAGACTGGCAGATTGAATTAGAAGAAAAGAAAAGATCCAACAATATGCTGTCTTCAAGAGACTCATCTAATAGGAAAAGATATCTGACTGAAGGTAAAAGGATGGGAAAAAACATATCACACAGATGGGCCAATAAACAAGCAAGGGTTTCCATCCTAATATCAGATAAAGTGGACTTCAAACCAAAGTTAGGCAGAAGAGACAAAGAAGCACATTTCATACTGCTTGAGAACAGACATAACAATCATAAATATCTATGCTCCAAACAATGGAGTCTCTATGTATATCAAACAAACCCTTCTCAATTTTAAAAAGCAAATAGATCACAACACAATAATACTGGGTGACTTTCACACACGTCTCTCTCCACGGGATAGATCTTCCAAACAAAAACTAAACAAAGAAACTACAGAACTCCATAATACAATCAATGATTTAGACTTAACAGACACATATAGAGTATTTCATCCATCATCGAATGAATACACCTTCTTCTTAGCAGCATATGGATCCTACTCTAAAATAGGTCATCTATTATGCCACAAAGCAAATCTAAGCAAATACAAAAAAAAATAGAGATACTACTGTGTATTCTACCAGATCACGATGGAATGAAACTAAAAATCAATGATAAAATAAAAAATAAAATATACTCTAACACCTAGAGGTAAAAGAAAACACTGATACAACATATCAAAATCTCTGGGACACTATAAAGGCTGTGCTACAAGGAAATTTCATTGCATTGAGATCATTCATCTAAAGAATAAAAAGTCAACAAATAAATGACTTAACATTATATCTAAAAGCCCTAGAAAAAGAACAAATCAACACCATAATTAGTAAAAGACAGTAAATAATTAAAATGAGAGCTAAATCAATGAAATTGAAAAAAAAGAAACAAAAAATTGACAAAATGAGGACTGGGGTTGTGGCTCAGTGGCAGAGAGTTTGCATCACACATGTGGGGCACTGGGTTTGATCCTCAGCACCATATAAAAAAGAATAAACAAAATGAAGATATTGTGTCCATGCATAACTAAAATTTTTTTTTAAATTGACAAAATGGAAAGTTGGTTATTTGAAAAAATAAATAAAATTGCTAAACCTTAGCCCTGCTAATGAAGAGGAGAGAGAAAACTCAAATTACTAAAATTCATGATGAAAAAGGAAATATCAAAATGGACACTATGAAAATACAGAAGATAATTTAAAATTATTTTGAAAATTTATACTCCAATAAAAAAGAAAATCTTGACAGCATTGACACATTTCTAGAAACATATAGTCTACCCAAACTGAATCAGGGGACATACACAATTTAAACCCATCAATATCAGGCAAGGAAATAGAAGACACTATTAAAAGTCTACCAACCAAGAAAAGACCAGGATCAGAGGGACTCTCAGCCAAGTTCTACAAGACCTTCCAAGAAGAATGAATACCAATACTCCTCAAAATATTCCAAGAAATAGAAAATGAGGGAACCCTTCCAAACTCATTCTATGAGGCTTCAATCACCCTGATACCAAAACCAGAAAAAGACATATCAAGAAAAGAAAACTTCAGACCAATCTCCCTGTTGAACACAGACACAAAAATTCTCAACAAAATCCTGGCCAATCACAAACAAAAACATATTAAAAAGAGAGTGTACCATTATCAAGTGGGGTTCATCCCAGGGATGGAAGGTTGGTACAACACATGGAAATCAATAAATGTAATACATCACATCAATAGACTTACAGGCAAGAATCATGTGATTATCTCAATAGATGCTGAAAAAGCATTCAATAAAATACAGCACCTCTTCATGTTCAAAACACTAGAAAACTAGAAATGGTAGGATCATACCTCAACATTGTAAAAGTTATCTATGCTAAGCCCAAAGCCAATATCATTCTAAATGGAGAAAAACTGGAAGCATTCCCTCTAAAAACTGGAACAACACAGGGATGCCCTCTTTCACCACTTCTATTCAACATAGTCCTTGAAACTCTAGCCAGAACAATCAGACAGACAAAAGAAATGAAAAGGATATGCATAGGAAAAGAAGAACTCAAAACTATCACTATTTCCTGAGGACATGATTCTACATTACATTAATACAGTTATCTCATACTAGACAAAGGTGCCAAAACCATATATAGCCTCTTAGAAAAATGGTACTGGGAAAACTGGAAATCCATATGTAGCAAGATGAAATTAAACCTCTATCTCTCACCATGTACCAAACTCAACTCAAAGTGGATCAAGGACCTAGGAATTGGGCCAGAGACCCTGCACCTAACATAAGAAAAAGTAGGCCCAAATCTTCATCGTGTCGGATTAGGCCCCAACTTCTTTAACAACAGTCCTAAAGCACAAGAAATAAAATCAAGAATCACTAAATGATATGGATTCAAACTAAAAATCTTGTACTCAGCAAAAGAGACAATCATCAAGGTGAAGAGAGAGCCTACAATATGGGAGCATATTTTTACCATACGTACATCAGATAAAACACTAATCTCTAGGCTATATAAAGAACTCAAAAAACTTAATACCAACAAAACAAAACAAACAAACAATCCAATCAATAAATGGGCCTCGAAACTAAACAGAATTTTTCTCAGAAGATATGCAATCAACAAATATATGAAAAAGTGTTCAACATCTTTAGTAATTTGAGAAATGCAAATCAAAACTACTCAATGATTTCATCTCACCACAGGCAGAATGGTAGTTATCAAGAATACAAGCAATAACAAATGTTGGAGAAGATGTGGGGGAAAGGGTACACTCATTCATTGCTGGTGGGGCTGCAAATTGGTGTAACCACTTTGGAAAGTTGTGTGATGATTCCTCAGACACCTTGGAATGGAAAAACCATTTGACCCAGCTAGCCCACTCCTTGGTCTATACCCAAAGGACTTAAAATCAGCACACTATACTGACATAACCACAACAATGTTTATAGCAGCTAAATACATAATAGATAAACTATGGAACCAACCTAAATGCCCATCAATAGATGAATGGATAAAGAAACTGTGGTATATATACACAATGGAATATTACTCAGCATTAAAAGAGAATAAAATTATGGCATTTGAAGTTAAATGGATGAAGGTGGAGAATATTATGCTAAGTGAAGTAAGCCAATCCCCAAAACCAAAGGCCAAATGTTTTCTCTGATTTGTGGATATTAATCTATGATGGGGGTGGGGGCATGGAAAGAATGGAGGTAATTTAGATTGGGCAAAGGGGACAATGGGGAGAAATTATGAGAATAGGAAAGATGGTGGAATGAGATGGGACATCATTACCCTAGGTACAGATATAATTGCACAAATGGTGCATCTCTACACTATGTACAACCAGAGAATTGAAATGTTGCACTCCATTTTTGTATACTGAATTGAAATACATTCTGCTGTCATATACAACTAAATAGACAATTAAAAAAAAAAAAATTAAAAGCCTCCAGGATTTGAATCCAGCTCAGGCTGAGCCTGAAGTACCTTCTTAACCTAATACACTGGTCCTAGGTCCTGATGACTTTCCAGGTCAGCACTGGACAGATTTTCTAGCCTCATACCCTATGCCAACCCCTTAGTGGCTGCAGAGGCTCATGCCAAGATTGCAAGCTGTCCGTCTTATCTTGTGAAGCTGATTAAGACACAAACAAAAAAATGGTGAGGCTGTAAAAGTCAGGGAAATGGCTCCTCTGAACCCAGAGGGAGGGGAGAGGGAAAACCTGATTTAGTGCTGCTCAGATTTCTAAACAAAAGCTTTCAAGTCTATCCCACTGAAAATTGGTTCTCTGACATTGTAAGAGATGTCTCTTGCCAAGGAGGTGAGCAGAACAACAAAAGAATGGAGGAGATCTGCTGTGGGGGGACACAGATTTTTTTTCAAGCCCTTAGGTAACCCATGCTCAAAAGAAGCTCAAAGATTACAAATTTGAACCAGTTCCCCTCCACTGGATTTGTGTCCTTGAATCATTGCTTACTCTCTCAGGGCCACAGGATTCCCATCTATACATTGCAAATTATGTCCCCTTCACATTCCAAGGTTGTGGCAATGTGTAGTTGAGGATGGAAGCATTTGTCTTATGTGGGGAGGGGTAAGAGCTTGGCTCTGATGTCAGATAGACCTGGGCAGAAAGTCCTGAATCTGCTGGTTCTTTGCTGGATGCTGTTGGGCACGTCATTGCCCCCTATGAGCCTGGGTTGACCTGTCTGTGAAATGGGGACAAACTGCCCAACTCATAAGCCTATTGTGTACTCAAGAGTATGACATACACTATCCACTGGTGAATGGAAATTCTTATTCCTAGAAAGAAGGACCCCCAAAATGTAGAATTTAGAAAGCACCATCAATTTGCAAATGTGATTCCAGACTTGGAGTTCAACAGATCTGGCCAATATAGTGAGGTTAAGCACCTGCCCTTCTCAGGCACCAAACAAGGTGACTAGAGGTCCCTCCAAGCATGAGTAGGCCTCAGCCTATAGCCAAACAGAAGGCTCATTCCAACCCCAAACCTGTCTGACCCCAGGAGAGAGACCCAGATCTCTGGCCACTACATGCAATGTACAACTCACAGCCTGTCCTCTAAACCAAAGTACACTGACAAGGACCAGACTGGGATATCAGGACAAATGCATACTGCATACAAAAAACTGAGTCCTACAGAAGAGAAGGAATTAGGGTGCAGTTCTGAGGGAGCTAGTGGTAAAGCTGGGACAATACCTGAGCCAGAGCCCTTCCTGAAGCTTTGCTGACACTCTCCTGCCTGCAATTTCTCAATTTTGCTCTTCCCATTTGGAATAACTTGCAATTTCCTTACAAATCAGGGCTAATCCGAAAACCTCTGGGCCATTCCAAGGGATCCCAGATATCTTGTATATTTCCTTATTGGAAAACACTAGGATCTACAACCAGCCCTGGACCTGATTCAAAAAACAAAAAGGGAAAATCCACACACAGAGACACATACACACCCATTCTCCCTGCACAGTGGGCAGCAACAGATCCAGTCTCCAGGCTGCCCTAGGTGGCTGTCTGCCTCCACACAGGGAGGGGCTCCTTAGTTGTGTTCAGTGTTGCCACTATATGATTCAACCTCTAATACACACATGCACATGCACAACCCATGCACACACAAGCAGCAGGTTGGCCCACAAGTTCTACAGCCATGCATAATCTTGGGCTGACAACTCATAAGATGCAAACATGGCTGCAATGTGGTGCCAGGCTGAGTGATGGGCAGCTGACAACAAAGAGTTATACTCACACACACCACACAAACACACACAATCATAGCCTTATCAATTCACACATACTCACGTATCACACAAATACAAACTCACAAAAACAGTTCACACACACAGATACACATACACACAATACCTGCATATACACTTGGACATCTCCAGACAAATGCATGTATGTTCTCACATATGCATACTCCAGCCACATGTCCTCACACACAGTCTTGTGTGTGCACCCACATACTCTCAGTCCAGACGTGGGAATGTTGGCCTTAGCTTCTACAAATATAAACACTCCCTACATCTACAGGGACCTGGGAAGTAGTAAATCCAGAGGCCAGACTAAGCTCCAGGCTGGCCCATGGGAGAGTTAAAAAGCAGAGGATCAACAGAAGCCTGTCATCCTCCTGAGTAGGGAGGTAGGGGTGAGGACACACTGCCTGCCAAGAGAGCAATACACAAACTGACCTGGGACCCTCAGTGAGAAGGACTCCTACCTCCTGGAGAAGGCTCTAAGGACTGAGAATGTGGGGGTGTGGGAGGGAGTCTTTATGTTCCCCAAATGAAACTCTTCTTGGTGAAGGCTGGGACACTTTTGGCAACCCCTTTAAATATCCTCCAACAAAAGGCCTGCTTGTCCCCAGGAGCTTGGCTCTCTCTCAAGATCCCCTCACTGAGACCCATAGACCTATTCCTCCACAAAACGGGGTCCCAGCCAGACCTCCCACCTGGATGACCCTTACATCACATCTGCTCCTGCACAGAACTTAAAGATGCCAGAGGTACCCCCTTGCCTCTAGCCCCACAAATCCCAAACTCAAAGGCCACACCTCCAGCCTTGTGGAGTTAAAGGCCCACAAAGGGAGAGCCCATCTCTAATGTGGTGGCTCCTGTCACCAAGTGGGACCTCTAGAGAAACTGCTGTCTCCCACCCAAGGCACCTGCACCCTTCCTGAGTTAAGTCCCAGCACCTACCACCTTCCTCAAGGTGCTCAGCAACTCCTGCTGGGTCTCTGCCTCTGGGGGACAAAGCAGGAATGTGCAGGTGATCACGGGGTAGGAGCAGCAGAGAGGCTGTCCTCCCTTAGGCCCGCCCTACCGGCATAGGCCAGAGCAAAGCCTTGCACAGCTTTCATTGGGCTTGGATCCTCTGGCGAGGGGCTCTAAGCTTTGGAGGCTGCTGCTCCTGCTTCCAGGAGGTGGAGCCCACACAGTCCTTGGCTCCAGCTATCTGGTGGCTCTAGGCAGTGGATCCTGTGTTCAGATGGCTTTGGCTCCTATGCTCTAAAGGCGGCTGTGGTGGCAGTGGCGGCTCCTGCATCCTGGAGGTGGTTTTGGGTACCGTGGACCTTTGCTCTGGTGCGGGGACAGCAGTCGGCATTGGCTTCGAGCTCTGGCTGCAGCGACATTGGCTCAGGGTTGCAGAGCACTGCGATAGCAGTGACTCCTGTGACCCTTACAAGGCGTTGGCTCAGGTAGTTCCTGTGCTCTGGCAGCAGCGATGGCAGTGTTGACTCCTTGCTCTGGTGGCAGTGACAGTGGCATTGGCTCCAGTGTTTCCTGTGCTCTGGCTGCAGAGGCGAATTTGTCCTCTGGTGGCGATGATGCCTTCCTGAGGCTGCGGCAGCTCAGGACTTGGAGATGGCTCCAACAGTTCCCGAGCTCTGGTGGCAGCGGTTCCCCTGCTGTGGTGGCAGGGGCCTTGGAGATGGCAGCGGCAATGGCAGCGATGGTGGTGGTGGCGGCAGGACCCTCGGCTCCAATGGTTCCTGTGCTCCTGTGTGTCTGGTGGCGGAGGAGGCAGCTGTGTTGGTTCTGTGCTCTAGTGGCAGCTATGGTGGTGTTGGCTCCCTGCCATGGTGGCTGCCAGGGCAGTGGAGGCTCCCGGCCGTGGCATCCACAGAGGCGGCTTTTGCGGGCCTTGGCAATGCTCTGGGGCAGCTATGTGGGTGTTGGCTCCCTGCTGTGGTGGCGGCTTGGGTGACATGTGCAATTCCCTGCTGTGGCAGTGGGGCTCCCTGCTGTGGCGGCCACACTGGTGGCCGGGCTCCTGCTGTAGCAGCTGTGGGGGTGGAGGGCGCATTGGCAGCTCCCAGCTATGAGAGCTGCTGTGGCTTCTGTGCCCCTGCTGTACAGCCGCTTTGTGTGTAGAGCTGGGCCTTGGCAACTCCCTACTGTAGCAGCTTTGGGGGGTGGGAGACGGCTTTGGCAGCTCCTCCTGTAACAGCTGTTGGGGGACATTGGCTGCTCCCAGCTATGAAGGCTGTGGCGGGTTCCGGGTTCTCTGCTGTGAAGGCTTTTGGAGGCAGAGGTTTTTGTGGCTATTAAGGGAGGTGGCAATGGTGTAGGCAGTGGTTACAGCCACCTTGGCTCCAACCTTTCTGTGCTCTGGGGCAGTTTGGGGGGCTTTGGCTCCCTGCTATGTGGCAGGGGAGGTGGCAGTGTTGACTACTCCCAATTATAGCAGCTGTGGGGGTGGGGGCGTTGGCAGCTCCCTGCTGTGGTGGCATTGGGCCTCCATGCTGTGGGGGAGGGGCAGCAGCTCAGGTGAAATGAAAAGATCAAAGAACTTTTAAAAAGTGTCCACAATGAGTTTCTGTATGATCTTTCAGGAAAATCTCCTGACAGCAATTTCTAAGACTGTAATACATTTTATTTAGGCACTGTGTAGTAGAATATACTTACCTCTTCATTTATTCCATCTGTGTAATTAGAAATTTTTACCCTTTGACCAAATCTAACTAATCCCCCCCACTCCCTGTCCCCAGGCCTGGGGAGCCATCAACCCATTCTCTACTGAGCTCAAATTCAATTGGTGGATAATTTGGTTTAATCCAAGTCTTGAGTATTTTGAACTATGCTGTGGTAACATAGAAATACACATATCTCTTCAAAATACATGAGCCATAGATAGGAAGGTAGGTAGGTAGATACATTGATTCATTCCACTGGGTATTGCTAAATCACATTTGATCCTATGGCTTCATTATTTTTAATTTTACAAGAAGTCTCCACAGTGTTTTTCATATAGCTGTATTTACATTCCTAC
This sequence comes from Tamias sibiricus, assembly GCA_025594165.1. Classification (NCBI taxonomy): domain Eukaryota; kingdom Metazoa; phylum Chordata; class Mammalia; order Rodentia; family Sciuridae; genus Tamias; species Tamias sibiricus. Next base: position 34,253,794 of record CM046664.1, on the reverse strand, counting down.
CAATAGCATATAACAGTTCAGTGTTTACCATTTCCTCTCTGAAAATTGTTATCTTTTTATAACAGCCATTCTAATGGTGTGAGGAGATATCTTTCTTGTAGTTTTAATTTTCATTATGTTTATGATTAGGGATATTGACTTTATATATATGTGTGTGTGTGTGTGTGTGTGTGTGTGTGTTGTAGATGGACACAATGTCTTTATTTATTTATTTATTTATTTTATGTGGTGCTGAGGATCAAACCCAGTGCCTCACATGTGTGAGGAAGGCACACTACCACTGAACTACAGCCCCAGCCCGATCATTTTTCTCATGTAAGATTTTATCATTTTTATCTCTTCATTGGAGAAGCATCTGTTCAAATTCTTTGCCCTATAGTAAATAATTTTTCATGTGAAATTGAGTTATTAGATTTTCTTATACACTTTGTGTATTAGCACCTTATCAGGAATATATTCTTCAGATATTCTCTTCCATTCTATAGGATTTCCCTTTACTCTGTCAGTTGTTTCTTTCCAGAGCAGAAGCTTTTTAGTTTGATATAATCTCATTGGTCTGCTTTCACATTTGCTTCCATGTGCATATCTTGGTCATTCTGATGTCCTGAAGTGTTTCCCCTACATTTTCTTCTAGTAATTTAATAGTTCCAGTTCTTGTTCTTGTCAAAAAAGTCAAAACCAACATCATGGAGAATTTCCCGTATATTATCCTTAAGTAGTTTCATAGTTTCAGATATTTTATGTAAAATTATAATCCATTGTGAAATCTTTTGGTATATTTTGATAGACAAGGCCTAAATTCATTCTTCTCTTTTTGGCTAATTGTCCTAACACCCTTTATTGAAGAGACTTTTCTTTCCCCGTTGTGTTTTTGGTACTTTTGATGAAAATCAAATGACAATAAATATTTTGGGGTTTCTTTTCCATTTGTCTGTGTATCAGTACCATGTTCTTCGGTTACTATATCACTGTGGTTCATTTTGAAGTCAGGTAGCATGATGCCTACAGCTTTGTACTTTTTGTTCAAGAATGTTTAGACTACTTGTGATCATATTTCATATACACTTTAATTTTCTTTTACTAAAATTTGTCATTTCAGGGGGCTGGGATTGTAGCTCAGTGGTAGAGTGCTTGCCCAGCATATGTGAGGCACTGGGGTCAATACTCAGCACTGCATAAAAATAAATAAAGTCCACCAACAAGTAAAAAAAAAATTTTTAATGTCATTTGACTTGGCAGAAATTGCATTGACTCTATAAGAGCACTTTGTAAATTGTAGATCTTTAAACATTACTAGTTCTTCTAATTCATGACCACTGGATTTTTTTTGTATCTTCTTGTAATTACTTTCTAACATGTTTTATAATTTTCAGTGCACAGACCTTTCACCACCTTGTTAATTTTATTGCTAATTAGTATTACTATTTTTTGGTATTATTGTAAGTGGGGTTGTTTTCTTGATTTTTTTCTGATTATTTTTTAGGGTACAGAAACACTAGTGATTATACCCTACAATTTTACTGAATTAATTTAATATTTATATCAGTTTTGTTGGTTAAAGATCTGTGTTTTGTCTATACAAGATTATGTTGTCTGACAAGGGAGAATTTGCCTTCTTCCTTCCTTTTTGATGAGTCTCCTTTTTTCTCTTGAATGGTTACTTGACTCAGACCTCTTATAATTGAATAGAAGTGGTGAGAGTGGGTATAATTATCTTGTTCCTGATTTTAGAAAAAAATCAGTACCCCCTCTGACTTAGAATTTGTGTTTGCTATGGGTTTGTCATATACGGCTTTTATTGTGTGGAGATATTTTTCTTTTACACTTACTCTATCAAGTTTTCTAAAGAAATGATGTTGAATTCTGTTTAATGCTTTTTGTGTGTTTATTGAGAAATGATTGTACAAGTTTGTTGTTCATGATTGTACAGGTTTGTCATTCTGTTAAAGTGATATATCACATTTGTTGATATACATATGTTGAACAGTACTTATATCTCTGGGGAAAATCCTACTTGATTGTGGAGAACGATTCCATTAACATGATGTTAAATTTGGCTTGCTAATATCTTGTTGAAAATTTCCATCTATGTTTGGGAGGGATATTGAACTTTTAATTTTCATTTCTTGTTTGATCATTGTCTGTCTTTGGTATCAGGGTAATGCCAGCTTCATCAAATAAGTTTTGAAGTATGTCCTTTTCTGCAATTATTGGGAGAGTTTGCAATCATTAGAATTATTTCTTCCTAGAGTCTTTGGTAGTGGTGAGCAATGGTTATAATACCTTGGGCTTTGATAGGCTTTGATTTATGACTGAATCAATTTCCTCACTAATCATTGGCCCCGTCATATTTTTATTTATTAGTAACTCAATTCTTTTAGATTATGTGTGTTAGGGCATTTATCAATTTCTTCTAGGTTTTCTAATTTTGGGGGGTATAATAGTCATAGTAGTATCCTGTGATTCTTTATATCTGTAGTATCAGTTGTAAAGTCTCCTTTTTCATTTATAATTCCATTTATAAAGAGTCCTCTCTTTTGTAAGTTTTGCTAAAGCTTTGTCAATTTTTATGAAAGCAATTCAATTTTATTTACATTTTTTCAGGTTTTTATCATTAATTTCTACTCTCATATTTATCGCTTTCTTTTGTCATGTTCCTTGAAGTATACCATTAGGTTATTTGGGATTTTCCTTTTTTCTTGGTTACCAGGGATTGAACCCAGGGACATTTAGCTACTGAGTGACATTCCCAGGCCATTTTTGTTTTTTATTTTGAATCAGGGTATCACTAAGTTGCTTAGGGCTGGCTTTGAACTGGCCCTTGTTTTTGATACTATGTGTTTCTTGCTAGTAATTGTCTTTACAAAGTGATTTCACTGTATCTCAAGTTTTAGAATATTGTGTTTCCAGTTTTGATTATTTAAACATATTTTCAGTTTTCACTTTTAAATTGTTTTTGTGTATGTTTGGTGCTGGGAGTTAAACCCAGGGCCTTGTGCATGCAAGGCAAGCACTGTGCCAACTGAGCTATATCCCCAGCCCACTTTTATTTTTTTCATTGATATTTTTTTCATTTTTCTGGAGCATGATGTTTAATTTCAACAAAATTGTGAATTTTCCAAGACTCCTTCTTTTATCAATCCTATCTTCAATATCATTTACTCAGAAAAGGTCCTCATTATCATTTCAGTTTTCTCAAATTGATTAATACATGTTTTGTGTGCTAACATGTAATTTGTAATTCAGAATATTCTAGGGGCACTACAAATGAATGTATATTCAACTGCTGTTAAATTAACTGTTCTGTTCTAAAATGTACTTTATATCCAACATTTCTTTATATCGTTTCTCTTTGGGTGATCTGTGCATCATTGAAAGTGGTATGTCAAAGTCCCCTTCTACTACTGCAATGCAGCCTATCACTTTTCAGATCTTTTAGTATCTGTTTTGAAGGTTTAGACGCACTAATGTTAGGTGCCTATGTATTTACAATTGTTACATCCTTTCAGTGGATTAAAACACATAATTATACAATGACCTCTTTCTCTTGTTTTATATTTTTTTTAATTTAAGGTATTATCTGATAAAGTATGTTACTCCTCTTCTCTTTTGATTTCCATTGGCAGGCAGCATTTTATTCCTTTTCAGGTTACATTTGTCCTTACAGGTAAAGCAGGACTTTTGTATGCAGCATATAATTTTTATTTTAACTACTCATTCAGGTACACTGTGCCTTTGATTGTGGAGAACTTCATTTACATTTAAGGTAATTAAGGTATACTTAGTACTCCCATTTTGTTTACTTTTTCCTGGCTGTTTTATATATTTTTTTTGCTCCTTTCATCCTATTTTCCTCTGTAATTAAGTGAGTTTTCTCTAATGGTATGTTTTCATTATTTGTTTCTTTACCTTCTGTGCAACTACTATAGGTTTTTTCTTTTGTGGTTACCATGATGATTGCAGAACACATCTTTTATTATTTCAGGGCCAAATACTGAACTCAGGGCCTTGTGCATGCTAGATAAATGCTCTGCCACTGAGCTAACTCCCCAACCCCTGCATAACACATCTGAAACAGGTATTTCTAACTTAATTACAAATTAGCCTTGATCACATATATAACTCTATAATTTTATTCCAGTACCACCTCTCAGATATTAAATTTTTGATGTCACAATGTACATATTTTAGTGAATGTCTGAACAAATTGTTGGGGTTATTGCTATTTTAAGGGTTTTATGTTCTAACTTTCATGCTAAAGGTATAGGTGATTCACAGTGCTATATTACAGTACTAGCAAATTCTGAATTTGACCATATACTTCCTTTTACTGATGAATATTTAATTTTATATGTTTTTGTTTTACTCATCGTTTGGTTCTTTTTCCTGAACAGCTCTTTTCAGCATTTCATGAAGTACAGTTCCTTTTTTTTTTTTTTTTTTTTTTTTTTTGTGATACCAGGGATTGAACTCAGGGGCACTCGACCACTGGGTCACATCCCCCCCTTTTTTTGTGTGTTTTATTTAGAGACAGGGTCTCACTGAGTTGCTAAGTGCCTGGCCATTGCTGAGGCTGGCTTTGAACTCACGATCCTCCTGCCTCAGTCTCCCAAAGTGCTAGGATTACTGGTGTGCACCACCACTCCCGGCTCTGAAGTACAGTTCTGATGGTTATGAACTTCCTCTGTTTTGCTTGTCCAAGAAAGTCTTTTATCTTTCCATTTCTGAAGAAAAGCTTTATTTGGCACTATATTCTTGCTTGAGACATTTTTCTTCCTTCAGAACTTTGCACTCATTATTTTTCTCTCTCCTGGCCTGTAAGGTCTCCACTGAGAAGTCTGTTGTCAGTCTTACTAATACTCCCTAATAGGATATTTGTTCTTTTTTCTTGCTTTCATAATCTTCTATATTTTTTTTAATTGTTGGGGTTATTGCTATTTTAAGGGTTTTATGTTCTAACTTTCATGCTAAAGGTATAGGTGATTCACAGTGCTATATTACAGTACTAGCAAATTCTGAATTTGACCATATACTTCCTTTTACTGATGAATATTTAATTTTATATGTTTTTGTTTTACTCATCGTTTGGTTCTTTTTCCTGAACAGCTCTTTTCAGCATTTCATGAAGTACAGTTCCTTTTTTTTTTTTTTTTTTTTTTTTGTGATACCAGGGATTGAACTCAGGGGCACTCGACCACTGGGTCACATCCCCCCCTTTTTTTGTGTGTTTTATTTAGAGACAGGGTCTCACTGAGTTGCTAAGTGCCTGGCCATTGCTGAGGCTGGCTTTGAACTCACGATCCTCCTGCCTCAGTCTCCCAAAGTGCTAGGATTACTGGTGTGCACCACCACTCCCGGCTCTGAAGTACAGTTCTGATGGTTATGAACTTCCTCTGTTTTGCTTGTCCAAGAAAGTCTTTTATCTTTCCATTTCTGAAGAAAAGCTTTATTTGGCACTATATTCTTGCTTGAGACATTTTTCTTCCTTCAGAACTTTGCACTCATTATTTTTCTCTCTCCTGGCCTGTAAGGTCTCCACTGAGAAGTCTGTTGTCAGTCTTACTAATACTCCCTAATAGGATATTTGTTCTTTTTTCTTGCTTTCATAATCTTCTGTGCTTTTCTTTTTACAGTTTTCTTATAATGTCTTGGTATCTTATTTGAATTAAATGTGATTGGTGACTTTGACTATCCTGTACCTGGATATTTTATCTATGTTTGGAAAATAACCTCTTTATTTCTTGTTTTAAATATTTTTTTACTTGTAAGTGGACAAAATACCTTTATTTTATTTATGTGGTGCTGAGGATCGAACCAAGGGCCTCACACATGCTAGATGAGCATGATATCACTGAGCCATAGCCCCCATATTATTTCTCATATTATTTCTTTAAATAAGCATTCTGCCTTTTCTTTCTCTTCTGCTTCACAAACTCCTCTAATTTAAATATTCACCTTTAATAATTCCCAATAGGTTCCATAAGCTTTCTTCTTTCTTATATATCCCTGTTTCTTTATCTCTCTGATAGAATTTTAAATAACCTGTCTTTGAGTTCACAAATTCTTTTTCCTTTATCAATTCTGCTATTGATTTTTCTATGGTATTTTACTTGATTTCATTGTATTTTTCATCTCCAGGCTTTGTTTTAGTTAGTTTTTAAAAAAATTGAATATCTGTTAAAATACTATTTTAGTCATTTATCATTTTCTTGATTTCATTGAATTGTTATTGTTTTCCAGTAATTTCTTGAAGTTCACTGAATTTCTGTAAAAGATAGTTTTTAATCCTTTGTTAGGTTGCATATCTCTATTTTTGTTGCGTCAACTACTGTGAGGTTTTTGTGTTTCAGGTGGTATTATGCTTCAGTTTTTCATGTTTCTTATTTTGTTAATATAATGTCTATACTTTTGAAGGAAAACTCATTTTAGACTTTACAGACTGACTTTGCCTGATAATACCTGTATGCATGTGCATAGGTCTGTCAGGCTGTGTGGTGTGGTGGGAGTTTGGGGAGAGGTCTTGTTGCTGGAGTCCTTAAATAGGCTGCCCTGGTCATTCTTGTTAGCAGACGGCAAGACTTGATGTAGGTCCATGGGGTGGACTTGTTGAGACTGGATCTCTACAGAAGGGTCTGGAGCCTGGGTCCATGAGGATGGGCTTGAAGCCTAAGTCCATAGAAGTTGGCCTACAATTTCAGCTTCCACTCTGAAGCCTGCATCCATAAAGGTTGATTTAGTACTGAGTTTGCCTAGAGCCTTATACCACTGGGAGAGGACTTGATCCAGAATTATGGAAGTTTTCCAGAAGCCTGAGTCTATAGGGGTGTTTTGTGAGCTTCAGTCTATGCAGTTCAACCTGACATTGAGTACAATCAAGGTGAGTCTAGATCCTGGGTATGCTGAAGCATAACTGGACACTGGTGCCCTGGGAACCATCCAGGACACTGGGGCTATTGGTTTGATATGATGCTGGATATACTTGGACCCAGTATCTAAAAGGACAAACATGTAGGTAGGGTTAACAGGTACTGATCTGAAAATCTAACAAAGCCATCTTGGTGCTGATATAGACCTGAAACTTTTGACTAGGGGGGAAAATCCAGTTTTGGGGAATAGGCTGTTGCTTTTGGTTCCTGATTTGCCTTAAATTCTGGAACAGTCAGAGCTTATGACTGTTGAATCTGGCCTGGCACTGAGGATAATATAGAAGGTGGGATCACTGTCTAGCTGAATGGTTGATTGGACTGGATATTGAGTCTGTTATGCAGGCCTGGAGCCTGGGCTTTGAGATTCAACCTGGTGGGAAATTAGGTCTAGAGGCTCAGTAGAGTGGTTGCAACCTGGGGCCAATGAGGCTTACGTCATCCCAGGTTATAATGCTGTATGACTGGTTTGGGGTCCTGTGGAAAAGTCCAAGTAGTTCTTTCTCTTTAACTGGGGTGATATAGGTAATATAAAAATATTCTTTACACACTTGTGGGAATTATCAACTCATTTTTTCTTGTATATCTACTATACCCAGATGATATAATCTATCACCTGTTTTCATTAGCTCTTGTCATGATAGTTATGTGTGGGTAGTTATTTGAATTGTTTCTGCCAGGGAATGAGCACAGGAATGAATCCTATTCCATCACCTTTCTGATTCCTTTCCCTAAAGACACTATTTTTAAAATATTGAATAGCATCCTCAACCCGAATTTGAAATATTTTTAATTATATGGCTGAGTTTAGGAAATTTCACTAAGGGAGAATAAATATGCCACATGAATATTTAATATCAATAACTAAAAAGTAAAAAAATAGAATGTTTCATGTGATATTTTATATAAATCTTTCATATAAAAATAAGATGTTTTACTAGTGATGTCTATTGTACATTGATACATACATAGATAGCACTGTTAAACATCTGTGTAGACAAAATTTATGTTATATATATGTACAAGAATTAATCAGTGCCAGACATCGTTGCATGTGCCTATCATCCCAGGAGCGTGGGAGGCTGAGGAGGAAGGATCAAAAGTTGAAAGCTAGCCTCATCAACAGCAAGGTGCTAAGCAACTCAATGAGACACTCTCTAAATAAAATACAAAATAGGGCTAGGGATGTAGCTCAGTGGTTGAGTTCCCCTGAGTTCAATTCCCAATACCCCCCACCAAAAAAAGAATCACTGACTGTTACAGTCTTTTGGAAATAAATAAAGATATTTTATATTAATATTGAATAAGACTATTAGAATTTCATCTGCCATGTCTCAAATACTGAAACAATTCATTAGGGAAAAATATTGCAAGTCAATAAATATAGCTATATTTTGCATGTCTCATAAAATATATTTTGAAATATTATGACAGAGTAATTACCAAATATCAGTCATATCAATATAAGTGGAATTAAATTACAGAAGAAATAATTTCAAATCTGGTTCACAAGAAAAGTCCCAACCAAATGAGGTATAGGAGATACTCCTAAATCAAAATGATCTAGAGCAGTTAAAATTTAGAGTAAATAAGAGGCAGTTGGACATAGAAGGTATGGTGATCCTGATTCACTCTTCAACCTCTAAGGAAACAGATGCCACAAATGGAACCATTTTAACATTTAAAAAAATAAAATTTAAAACAAATATTTAACATTTGTTAACAGAAACAAAAAACAAATATTTAAGATTTGTTAACAGAAACAAAAAGCAAAAATTCTATTTTTTAGGATTCCCCAGAGAGACATACACACATACACACATACACTGAATAACACAGCAAAAAACATTATGAAACAAACTCTCCAGATCACCAAGGACATGCAGACAGAAACACAATAATAATAGGATATTTTAACAAACTATACATACTACAAGGCTAAACAACCTAGAGAAAGAAACAAGGAAATATTAAAAATTAAATAACATAATCAGAATATCGCATTATTACAATTCAAATGCTATACCCTGATAATTTTAAGTATTCCTTCTCCAGTGCCCAAGACACATATACAAAAATTGGTCATCTATTTCATGACAAAGAAATCTGTGTTATTCATGCAAGCAAAATATTATAACCAGTTCCCTCTGATAATAATGTAATAAAGCTAGAAATCCCTAACAGAAACAAAAAGCAAAAATTCTATTTTTTAGGATTCCCCAGAGAGACAAACACACATACACACATACAGTGTCTTTAGAATACTATATTTTAAACCACAGAGAATTCACACGGAAGTTGCTTTGTTTATCAGAATATACACAGAACAAATAAAATTTTCTGCCTCTGCTTGAAGTCTAAATCTCTGGTGAACAACTTGTTCATTTCTACAGTGAGCATGTTGCAGTAGCATGAATATCACTGCAGTAATTCTAACATTTGGTAGATAAGATTTGCATTAAAATACATTTACAGAAATTCTGTGTAGCTAGCACATAGCTCTTTACAACCTTTATCAATTTCAAAACACACTTGGTTTTCTCATGCATAAAACTTGTTTGTCAAGAACAGCAATTCCAAATAAGAGGGAAAAATACTATAATCAGTTCCCTAAAGCTAAGGTAAAGCAAAGAATAAGACTAGATAATAAACTCGGTTTATTAATCTATATTTATTTTATGCCAAGTGTCATATGCACATACACACCATTAACATCATCCTTTTCAATAGTGCTTTGTGTTTTTGTAAGTATTCCCTCCTTGTTGTCCCATAATACAATTCCTTAAGCACATAAGAACTAACAAGGAAAACCATTTCTTTCTCTGGAGTATATTATCTCTCCGTTTTTTTTTTTTTTTTTTAATGTTAAAATACAAGGAAACAGTTTCTATGCTAGAGTGTACTTTTACTAATTCATATTCATAAACTATGGTATTTCATATCAATATACAATCAATTTCTGCAATATTGGTGTGTTTTAATCAAGTTGTACTTAATGATTTGCCTTTGAACAGGTTTTACTTTAATGTTAAGATACAAAATAAGTTTTAGCTTGTAGGAAAGCAACTACATATTTCTAATAATACATGTAGAAATACAATCTTTACATAATTTTTATAGTAGATTGGCATAAACAATACAGACATACATTAAAACTTTGCTGGTCAATACTGTCTTATATTCACTTAAATTTTATGTACTTTGATGAAAGAACAATTTGAAAGTGTTAAAATTATTTTTTCCTAAATACTGAAATCCAAAGAGCTAATATGTGAAAGTAGGATCCCAATTATGAAAGCTGGGCATACAACAAGATGGTGGCTGGAAATCCCCTAAGGAGCATCTTCCCACAGACAAATCAATTTAATAAGCTGTACCTACAGCACCAGATTATCTTCACAAAAACTAAGAGACTGAAGTGACTGATTTCAGTATAATAATAAGAAAAGCCACAGGTGGGGAAGAAGACCCATGCTAACCCCTCCCCAACTTCAAACCCCTTGAGAGAGACATCTCCTTCTTGGAGGAAGGAATAAGGTCTAGACCTTTGATTTGGAACCCTGTAGTTGGCCTGCCATAGTGAAACCAAGAGCTAATCAAGTCCTGCAAACTCTGTCCCCAAGCAAATAAATGCAGAAAATGCACTGGGCTGCATTTATAGATGCCTATTGCCCACATCATCCCTCCTCCAATCATGAACAGAAGTAGGGGTGCTGGAATGCATCCACATCCAGGTGGTGCACCAACACAAGAAATTGTTTAAGAGGACAGTGCTATAGATGTACAGGGTGGCATTTGGCATCAAGAGACCTTTATTTAGGGCATGGTTCAAATACAGATCTTTTAGATCTGTTCCAAAATCAGAGAACTTCAGTGGAACAGGTCCCAGTACTGGCTAGCACCATTCATCCCCCAAGACAAGGCAGATCCCTGCAACTGTGAGAATCAAGAACCACCCAGATTTATGTCAGCCTCCACAGCCAAGGTACTAGAAATTAAACAGTGTGTCCTCATATAACCAAAGGATCAAGTAAGAAATCAGGAATGAATTAAAAATTCCTTAAAACAAATGTGAATGGAAATACAATATACTAAAACCTATAAACTGCAATAAAAGCAATTGTAAGAGGGAAGTTTACAGTGATAAATATCCACATCAACAATCTAGAAAGAGCCAGGCATGATGGCACATGCCTGTAATCCCAGTGGCTTGAGAAGCTGAAGAAGGAAAGCAAAGCCAGCCTCAGCAAAAGCAAGGTGCTAAACCACTCAGTGAGACCCTGTTCTAAGCCCATTGTTCACTCTGTTCTTCAGATGTAATCTCTTGTTCAGTTCAAACCAAGAAACAGACTGTGTGCAAGTTCGTTCTTACCATCATTTAATCATTGCTATAGTTTGGATCTGGAATGCTCCCCAAAGTCGCATGTGTGAAGGACTTTATCCCTAGCTTGGCACACTGATAGGTGCAGAAATCCCTAAGAGGTGGATTATAGTGGGAAGTTATAGGCATTGGGGACATGCCTTCAAAGGAGACTGTGGGACCCTGTCCCCACCCCCCTCTCTTTCTTTTTGTTCCTGACCATGAGGGGAACAGTTTTTCTCTGATACACACTCACACTGTGATGTGTCCCTACAGGCTCAAAACAATGGGGACAATCAATGGGTCATGGACTAAAATCTCCAAAATTGTGAATCGAAACATCTTTCCTTTTTAAAAGTTTATTATCTCAGATATTTGTTACAGTCACAGAAATCTGACTAGCACATCCATTCTTGAGTTGTGCATTTTTACTTTTTGTTTTTAATAGGTGGAGTACTTTTTAATAGTGTGGTGGGTATAAAATTCTTGAGCCACAGCTTTTATTCTTTGAAAATTCCATTTTTTGGGGGAAATTAGTTATTTCAGAGAAGAAATCTGAGTCTTTTGAAGGTGAAAAAGACCATTTTCATGTTTCATTTTTCTGCCTAGATTTTAAGAAGATTGTTAATTTACCTCGGGGTTCAAACTCAGAATTCATTTAGTTTTTATATATATATATATATATATATATGTATATGTACATATATATATAAAATTCATAGTTATATATATATATATTCATCTTCATTATTTGGTCTATAAAATGATAATATTTTCCTAGATACATTATTAATCTTTTTAAAAATCTGGGAAGTTTCTTCCTATTGTATCTTTGATTATTGTAACTGAAGCATTAATGCCTGCCTCTTCATGGTGCTTATTATAATTAATTGATATTTATTCCATAAAACATTTAAAGTGATGCCAGGCATTCACTAAGTGCTGAAATATTTAATTCCCTTTCCTTTCTCCTTCACTGTTATCTTCTGGAATAGTCAGGCTTCTTATTTGGACAAAATTTACAAATATTCATAAATTAGTACTGCCTAACATCCTTTACTTCAGATCCCTAGAATTAGGCCCATGACAGGGCACCATTGTTTCCTAGAACACATGAGGCACCTGTATTTCAGAGAGAGAGGCTTTGAGATCTGATCTGACTCCCTGGAAAAGCACTAAGCTTTTGATCTGGTACAAACAAACTGCAACTGCTTAGAAAACATAGTGAATATAGATGTACATTCTGAACTTTCAGTGAGTGAAAAGACAAAAATTCAGCCACTGATCCATTCTTTCTACAAATGCAGTTAGTCTGGCTAAGGAATGTAAACAGGATCAAAGAGATTCTCTGAAAAGGGGAAGAACTTTCTTCAAGCAGCTATTAAGGACCTATCTACAAGGACCTATATTATGTTATTTATAAATCCAGCACCTATAAGTTTATATAAATAAAAACACCCATATAAGTGATTTTCATGCAAATTATAAATCACTGCAGAAGTTCATTCACAAAATGACCTGTGCACTACTACAAATTAAGCAACTTAAACATGTACAATTGGTATATGTGCTAATTACAAAAGCATTTTAGAGACAAATTTACATATCTAGAGACATTTATGAATTACATATATAACATATTTATAAATTAAATGTGTATTTATTGCCCAATAAACTCTTTAGAAAATTGAATGCACTGATGATTTTCATACTAACTACAAGGCATGTAATTTGAAACATATACTTGTAAAGAATCCATGTGCTAATTACACAACACTTTAAGAACACTAGTGTAGAAATGATTTATGTACAAATCACATACCTAGCACTTCAGAAATGCCCAAATACAACTGGTTTATGTGTTTATACAAGACACTTCAGAAACACCCATATGAAGATGATTTATGTACTAATTACATCAATAATTAATTAATTAATTAATAATTAATTTCAGAAATATCTACTAAAAATCAAATGCATGCTAATCATAAATGCAAACACTTTCTTTAGATTGATGTATGTCTATTTATTACCTTCTCTTATTTAAGGACCAACTGTCATCAACAGATTGACAGCTTTCTTCTGCCTTATACTTACTATGAACATAAGTAAAATGTTCAAGTTCATAATGAAAAGGCCTCAGAATTTGCTTTTTCCTCCCTTCCTCCTGCAGTCCTACCCAATTACCACAGACTGGCTACATTTTGGGGTGCTGGGCATCTGAAGTACCATGTCTTAGAGCAAAGCTCAGAAGGATCCCTTTTCCTTTGCTCATCTAGAAACATCACACTAAATTAATAAAGGACATATACTTGCTTTAAACCACTCAGTCTATGTATTACTATTTCACATTTTATAAGAGTATTACAATCCCCAATTTGTTTATTTGCAAATTTCATTATTCAGCCTATCATGGCCACTACTTCCATATGCCCTCTCTGACATGGAAGAGTTACAAAAGATTTCCATATTTGGGGCCAAGGGAGTAGCTCAGTGATAGAGTGCTTGCCTGGCATGCACATTGCCCTGGGTTCAATCCCCAGTACTGCAAAAATAATAGATTTCCATATTTAACATCTTATTGGTCTTGTGTCATATAAAGGTGGGAGGAATCAAGACTACATAAATAGACAGCCCCATTTTGTGGACAGGCAAAGTGAGGCTCAGGGTAGCACAGCTGTATTTCTTCTTCCATTCCCAGCTCCAAAGTTAGCCAGTCTCTACATCTTATCAGCCCCTCTTACACCTGGTCTCCAGGTGGCCCTTCCTCTACAAGCAAATCTCCAATCATCTTCCTTCCAGAAGTCACCAGAACCAAAACACCAACACTGGCCCCAGGCTCTACCCTCTCTTCCTCCCTCATCCCATGCTCTCTTTCCCTGGCTTTGTCAGGTCCCTGTTCTCTCCTTCCCCACACCATGCTGGCATTTACCAACCAGACTGGGGGTCCCCAGCATGCTTCTAACCTCCTAAAGAGTGAAAATGGCTATCCTAGAGAGTGCCGCTTAATTGACTAATTAAAAACAGAAAACCTATTTGAATGCCCCCCCCAGCTTATATGTACGATGTCTTTCAATTTAAAGAATCAATCTCATTATACAGAAAGCTGTTCCCATAGTCCCCCTGAAAAAGACTAGGCTCCAACAGATTTGCCTCCTCCCAGCAGATCCTCAACTCCACCCTATCTGTGAAGGTGCAAATTGCAGGTTAGTTCCATGTCTGTCTGTCTGTCTCTCTCTCTCTCTCTCTCAACGCCCCCCCCCTTTTTTTACATGTTCTGCTGCATATATGAGCATCTCAGTAAATGTTCATGAGTTGCCATTATAAGGTCTGTGAATAACACAATGTGGGCAGCACAGGTGATGTAGATCTCTGGTGCTAAGGACTGAGGGAGGCAATGAACCAGTCAGGCCCTTAGCTATAGCCTGCTCCTTTCAGACTTCCCTGTCAGGACAGCCCAATGGGAAGCCTTCTGGTGTTCAAAGAGCTGAGGCCAAAATTCTGGGCTGAGCTCTGAGTGATCAGGAAGCAGTCATGAGGGATCCCTGGATCCCAGTCTCCTCTTCCATGCCTGTCATTAACCACAGCACCTGAGACCTCACTGGGGCCACCTGGGCATCTGTAACAAAGTATCATAGGCTGAGTTACTTAAACAATGGAAATGCATTCTCTCACAGCTCTGGAGGCTGCAAGGCCAAGACTGAGGTGTGGCAGGCCTAGTATCCCCTGGGCCTCTCTCTCTCTGTGGCTCACAGGTGGCAGCTGCCCTCTGGTTGTGGCCTCACACAATCTTTCCCCTGTTTGTCTGGGTTTCCAGATTGTTCCTTCAAAGAGCCCCAATCAGTCTAGATTAAGGCCTTACTCTAAAGGACTCATTTTAACTTAATAATCTTTAAAAGGCACAATCTCTCAACAGTCACATTCTGAGGCCCTGGGAGGTTAGGACTTCAACATATGAATTTGAGAAGAAAACATTGAGCCCACAACATCATTGCTGCATCAATAGATCCAAACCCCTAACTTCAACTGGTTCAATATGTTCTATGACCTTGAAACTCTGCCCAGCTTCATGGTCCCATCTAACAGAATATCACCAACACAAGCTGGAATCCTCAGACATGTTTTGAATTACTTTGTTGCCTTGGTCCCTGCCCAACCCATCTCCAACTTCCCCTGGGGACCTGATACCCCAAACACTCTATCCTCTTACCCCAGTGTCCACTGTCCCTTCCCAGGCACCTGATTGCCCCAGGTGTCTTCACACATGCAGCTTTGTGCAGCTGAAGTCTGCTGTGCATGCAACACTGGTGCCCCACACCTGCTTACACCCCTACCTGGCTCTCTCTGACCCCCATCCCTGACCTCACTGACGGCATGGCCTCCTGGTGTACCTCCAAGTACAAACCACATCTCAGCCTCTGATGCCTTCTCTGACCACCTCCTAAAGATCCAGTCTGTCCACTCCTCTTTTCTCCACAATATCTCCCTGGCCACTCCTCAACTATCTGCCACATTTTCACACAGGCTACATTGATGGTTCCCCAATAGATCCCCAGACCCAGGCCTCCCAACCACCTTCTGACTCAAGTGTTCTCTGAGCGTTAATCTGTGCTCCTTAATGAAGATGACAACCTTGTTGAGTGAATCTTTATAATGAGACACTTCCTAAAACAGAATTAATCATTATTATTTTGTTTTTGTTGAAAGGACCCACCATTCACTTCTCCAAGTGAACTAACTCCCACCTCCTGGGGTAAATTTTGGATCATAGAAGAGTCACATAATCGGACCCTATAATTAAGGTGAGTGGACATTCATTCATTAGGGACAGGTGCATAGACCCATGGACACAAGATTGCTCTTCTATTTATACCTGAATCTCTCATTGAGCAAAAATAAATTTGCCAGCCAGGTGTGGTGGCACATGGTTGTAATCCCAGCAGCTCAGGAGGCTGAGGAAAGAGTATCATGAGTTCAAAGCTAGCCTCAACAAAAGTGAGGCACTAAGCAATTCAGTGAGGCCCCATCTCTAAATAAAATACAAAATAGGGCTGGGGCTGGGGCTCAGTGGTTGAGTGCCCCTGAGTTCAATCCCCAGTACCCAATAAATAAATAAACAAATATAAATAACAATAAATAAATTTGCCTTGTGGGTTGATGTGAAGCTTACTGGAGGGCCCATATTATCTGGGTGCATGGGAGAAAGGGTAGACCCTCCAGTAGCAGTGCCTGAACTTGACTGCAAGTTCAAAACACAACCACCAAACTCGGGTGCCTAATGACACCCTGGTGGACAGCTGTCCAGGACACCCTAATGGGCATCTGGGACCTATACAAGGCTATCCGAGACCTCATGCCAGGAGCAGGGCTGTTGCCTGGGCAGAACCTGGAACATCATCCTCCCAGCAGAGGAAATTCATGCACCAGAGTGCATCAGCCACTTTTCCAACAGCGACCCCTTGTGGACACTGAGAAGTACAACTTGATCATTTGTAGATGAGACTATTTTCTTCCTGGCTTTTGGAAGGAAGATAGACCCCTTGGGCAATTTGGGACAAAGGAAGAAGTATCCAGAGGGAGAATGTGGACTCCCTGGTAAATTTGGCAGGTGGGAGTTTAAGGAACAAATTTGAAAGAATTTTTTTGTTTGTTTGTTTTGTTTCACCAAAGTGAGAGCCTAGTGGTTAATAAGGCTATGAAAATAACCCCAAATCTTTAGTCCTCAGAGAAATGCAAGTTAAAATCACAAGGACATATCACCACACATCCTGCGTTATGGAGAAAATAAAAGAACTGATACCAAGTGCTGGAAGGATATGGAACCAGTGGAACACTTCCAACCACAGGTGGGAGTGCAGACTGGTTCAACCACTTTGGAAAACTGTTTGGCAATGACTTAAAAAGCTGAACTCATACACAGTGAGCTGATCCTTTCACTTCTGGATTGTATTACAAATACATACATAGAAGTGTCTATGCATTAATATCAAAATACCTTCCCAAGAATATTCATAACACCACTACTCAGAATAGCCTAAAACTAGAACCATCTAATTACCCATCAAGAGGTGAAAAGATAAAATTCTAGGTTTGTGGGTAAGTCTCAACATTCCCACTGTATTTGGATATTATTAATTCCTTAAACTTTTATAATAACAAATTAGGCAATAGAGTTATAAAATATTTCAGATAAAATGACTCTCCATCGGAAGGCCAAGATAGAGCAAGGAGACAGCATATTCTACCCACACACCTCAAAGTTGGAAAGCAACATGGGATTGTGCAGCTCAGATAGGAATGGGATTTTTATTTTTTAAATATCTGCACATTTTTTAAAATATTTTTTTAGTTGTAGATGAACACAGTATCTTTACTTTATTTACTTATTTTTATGTGGTGCTGAGGATTGAACCAGTGCCTCACACGTGTGAGGCAAACACTCTACCACTGAGCTACAACCCCAGCCCAAACCTCTGGGCTTTTTAAAGGACCTACTAGCAGATCCCAATGCTAGGATAGTTTTAACTGACATTTAGTAAGCACTAAGCAGCTATTAACTCATTTAATCCTCGCAACAAGTCTCTGGGGAAGGCTCAATTATCACCATTTTAAAATGAGACCAAGGTAGCAGTTAAGTGGCTTGCTCAGGGTCACACAGCCAGGCAGGGCTATCTCCATCCCAGACCCACTGAATCAGAAACCTCTCAGGGCAGGGATAAAGCCCAGAAATCTTCTCTTCAACAAACTCTTCAGATAAGGCTGATGCACAGTAAGAATCAGGAACCATGAGTGTAGGACCCTGAAAATATCAATTTGACTAGTGCATTGTATTATTACTGAATTTGGGCCATGAAAATGGAAAGTGGGACTATGATTTGCACACTTTCAAACAGGTCAGATCCTTTTGCAAAGAGCTTGAACACAACAGAGCCAGTGAGGAGGAGGAAGGGCAGGCCTCACTTAATGTATGACTACAGTGAAATCCAGTTGAACAGTGCCCAAGTAATTAAAGTAATGTGAAGTCAGAAATAGGTCTCTTGACTCACAGGGCAGCGTAGAGTCAGGCCTTCATTCCAAGTGCAATGCAGCTCTTTATTTATATAGGCCATCTTCCTTATAGTGAAGAAGCATAGGTCTACAAATTCTTATCCTATATTTCCAGTGATTTCTAAATAAAGCAGACTTATGAATTTTAATGATCTCCAGGTATACACAATATTAACTGGAATTCTTTGAACCTTACCAAAAAAAAAAAAAAAATGGATAGAATGGCAAAGCAGAGAAACAGCTGGGAAAAATCAAGAATTTGCCATAACAAAGAAAGCATATCATTCTCAATATTCTAAAAATAAAAGCACTTTTCCCATTAAGCATTATAGACTTTCTTTTATAATGATGAGTTTTAAATAGTCTTATATTAATATTAATGGAAACATCTTTTTATATCACTCTTTATTCTTTGCTCAAAAAAAAAAAAAAAAATAACTTCCAAAAGCACCAGCCAGTCTCCATACCAAGATACTTCACCCGTGATTATGGTTTTCTGTTTCCAGCCCTCTGCTATAGGTTTTCCTATGGTAATCTTGTCTGCTGAACTCAACTCATGCTTTTCCTGCCATATTTCTTCTGCAACTAGAATAATTAAGGGTAGTGTGGTAGGGACACATAAATTAAAATCAGTAAACTCTTTTGTTATAAATTCTTTTCTTTGACTTTATGTTCTCTACTCTTATGACTGTCAGGGATTATAAGGACATAAGAAAATTATTTCCAGCTTCAATTTTTTAAAAACAACAACTTTTGTGCCTGAGACAAAATGTTCTAAAAACAAAACAAGACAAAAAATAAAGATTCACAAAAACAAACAACTTTTGGACTTTTTTCCAATCAGTTATTTTCAACTTACCACAAATACCAACTTTCCAACATTTGTCCAGGGACAATCATAAAGTAATTGTTTCTCTTCTCTAGATTCTGTGGAAAGAATAATGATATATTAGAGTTAACAGGAAAAAGGACACATACTCTAAAATGGCTCCAGCTTTTCTCTCCTAGAAAACTAAAATTTGGTAATTAAAATCTGAACCAGTTCCCCAACTCTCTTTGGAAAAGTGGAGACAGTAATTAAAAGATTAGTGATAAAATTCTGTAGCTTTTAGTTCCTGCATGACTACATTAACTGGGCCTTTTAAGCAATCTTTTCCCTTCTGGTCTATCCCTAAATATAAAGTCCAAAAGACTCAAACATTCAAAAATAAGGGACTCATACTTTCATAATTGGGTATTTTGCCTTCATCAAAGATATCCTTATATCATCCGATGTCTTGCAGGAAGATTTTTCTCTCTCCCTGGTTGTAGGATAACAGCATCCCACCTTCAAAAGGGTGACAGCCACTACTTATTCAAGGGACAAGTTTTATCAGAAAAGGGTAATGGAAATTAAAACATCTGGTAAGGCTCCATATTAAAGTGCCATTTTTCTTTCCACAGTTATTAAATGCTCTAGAGGACAAAAGAGAATGTTGAACATCAATGCCATACAAAAAGAAATGTTTAGGTAGTAATGATTGTTATTGATCTATTAATGTGAACCTGAGCTAACTTTCAGCTCGTTGCTTTTTTTTTTTTTTTTTTAGTAAGGGGACTTACTACTGTCAAGCTGAGTCACTTCCTTCACTCAGTCTCCATCATCCACATCTGTGCTAGACAAATAGGAAACAATAACTGGAAATGGACCACTGAGCTGATGGCAGGACCTCACAGGCACACTCTCAATGTAAGACATGGTCAATACCATTTGACACTTAATTCTCATGTACCAACCTGAAAGATCTGTATTCCCCTGCATAGTCAAACAAAAGGTCAGTGAGGCTTCAATTTTCCTTTTATCCTGCAGGAATAAAATATTATGAAAAAGTATGTCCCCCCCATAACAAACAATCCAGCACCAAAGGGGAAAAAAAAAAAAAGAGAGAGAGAGAGAAATTTCAGGATTGGAAAATAATGAGCATACATTAAATCAACAATGGTATATTTTACATTTTAAGTCCTTAGGTTTCAAAGTTTTAGTGTTTTAAGTATATTAATACCCTTTCATTTCTTATATTAAATACTTGGTCATTGAGAACCTAGTAGGTAAGACTTTTTTTTTTTTTTTTTTGCTGCTTTTGCGTCATTTTTTTTTTTTCAACTTCCATCTGTGCTTATTCTTTTGTCATGTTAGAATCTTGAATCTAATGTCATGGTTATAGACTGAGATGCATTATATTCTATATGTTTAAAATTGGGCAAATCTCCCAGCTTCCTAATCCTGAAGCCATAAGTACAGATAAATGATTAAACATTTAAGGCTATTTCGTGAGCACAGGTAATAAAACCACAAAAACTTTATATTTAGTTAGTTTGGAAATACTTCTTTTTTAGAAGTTCAGTTATCACTTGCCAATATTTTATCATTCTACCAACTAAACCCTAAACTGAAACTTAAACTACAACAAGCATAAGGAAAAAAAATCCTACAGTTAAAAACCTACTCTGAGATTTGGCCCCTTCTTTCAAGTGCTCATCTGTAATAAGTATATATAAGGTATGAAGTTCAAAGTATAAAATAAAGTTACTAACTAAAATATTTTCATTAACTCTCAAATCAATAAATGAATATGCATAGGTCATTACTAAGTTTGATGTCAGTTTTCTCAAACATGGAAAGAAACATTTTTAGAAAATGCATAGTCATCTGAGATAAAGAAATAGCCTATTTTCACTATTTGGACTGGTTTCTTTCCAACGAATATATTTTTATGTAAAGAAAGGCACTCTTAAGGTTTAAGAGGAGAAACCTATCCGTAACAAATTTTGATTGATTGCCCTTTCCAAGCTGTATTGGAGATACCTTCTGAGATAAGATTGCACTCAAGAAAAGCTGGTTGTTCAGGTGTGAGGTGTGTATTGGTGGGAAAGGACCATAAAACAGCTTTTTATATTCCAGAATATTCCCTGTCCTTTTTTTCCATTTTATAAGCAACACCTAAACAAAGTGTATTAAATGGTTGTCACTTGATTTCTCCAAAGAATTAAAACTGTTCAAGTAACAATATCTATTCATTCACTTTATTCAATTAAATTTTTATTAAATCAAGCAGACAAGAGAGTAATTTTCTATGCAATATAGAAGAACCACACATTAAGCTAACTTGAAAAATTGGTTTTTACAAAAAAAGATAACTTGGGCCTATCTACCTCACCGAAACATTCTTTGTTCTTCATAAAAATTCTTTAAAATAGCAAGCTTCCCTAGCAAATAAGGGAAGAAGTGATTAATAGTTATTGAGCACTCATTAATGTGCCAGGTATTCCACCTCGTATTTCAGATTTGTTACCTCCTTGAACCCTCTCAGCCTTTTGGAGTATGTAGCATCATTCCCACTTAATAAATGGCCCGAGGTTATAGTTACAGTAGCCTAGGACCCAGCAGCAATGAGTAGTGCCACATAGTTTCTACCTGACACTTAATTCCAAAGCCATAATTTTTTCTGTCATATTATTCACACTTCTGACACATTTCAAAATATAAACTGATTGTCAAGAGTATCATTTATTGGCATTTTCTCATGTAAACTAGGTCACACATGAAATATCTTAAGGAAAAGGAGAGGGAGAGAGGGAAAAAGGGAGAAAACGTTGGTCCCTGATTAAGTTTTCAGAACCAGCTAGAGTACCCAGCAATACATCTAAATATAGTCTAGTCTCCAAAGGTCTAGTTAAGCTAATCTTACCACAAGGGGTGTGGCAGAGATAACAAGCACAGTAATAACAATGCTAACTAATGGTAAACAGTAGCAAGCTTAGCACTGTGCTTATCAGGTCATCAGCTCTGTTTTAAGCACTCTTTATCCACTAATTCCTTTAGTCTACTGCAATCCTAACAGATAAATGTTTCTGTATCCATCTAACTATGGGGAAACTGAAGCACAGAGAGGGTAAATAACTTGTCTGAGGTAACACAGTAAGAAGGCAAGCTAGGATTCAATCCCAAACAATTAGGCCCAAGCAACCATGCTCTTCATCCTATTTGGTTTTCAAACATATCTTGAATAATGAAGTGGGAATTCAGGAGTTCTTAACAAGGAAGTGGCACTTGTGGAATTGGAAAATTTCCCTTTTCCAATTCCACAAGGAATTGGAAAGGGAAGAGGGAAGAAAATAAAAAATGAGAAATAGCAGTGTAAATGATTCTGGGCAGAGCATGCCCCCCCCCCACCTCCATTATTTGAGTGTGTGACCTCTGCCCAGAGTGGAAGAATGAGGCCAGGGACAAACAGGACACAAAAGACAGTAAGGGATTTCAGAGAGTGAGGAGTGAGTGTGGTGGCTTAAGCACATGGGCTTTGTTATCAGAAGGCCTTGTTTGAATCCTGGCTCCTCACTTAATTTTGTGATCTTAGGTGCCTTATATAACCTCCTCAGTTTCCTGGTCTATAAAATGAGGATTATAGTTCCTTCCTTATAGAGTTATAAGGAATAAAAAAAAAAGAATACATGTGAAGTGTGCCCCATAAACACAGTACTCCATATACATTAGCTGTTGCTGTGGTATTCTAGTAATTAATGCATAGGATGTATGCATGGCTTCACTCTGAGAAATAAAAACTGTTAAAAAATACTCCATCCTGCTTCCATGCCAGAGGGGAATTTCCAGACTAACCTATAATAACAAAGTGCAGTTCAACTGAAACTCATAAAAGTCGGTTAAAAAAGGAAATCACAATTTTCAAGAGAACTGAAATCCTAACTGAGGAGGCGTTTTTCCCAAAAGTCAGTTTCTTTCAGTTTTTGTACCTTATACAATCTGTATTAATGATCTGCGACATCATCCAGTCGAACAGCCTCTTTGATATATTTAAGATAAGCCTTGGAAGCAGTCAGTGCAAACTGATCTTTGTGCATGTTTGGAATATGCTTCAGAATGTAGTCCTTCCCCCTCTTGGAAACAACCTGTTGGGATACAAGGGATGTGCAATTCAACATTTCTTGGAGGGATGTAAGTACCACCCCCACCACCAAAATGATGAAAGAGAGAGAACCTAAAGTAGGCCATGTAAACTGGCTAATTTCCATTAGAAAATTCCCACTTTTATTCTGTTTTCATCAACTGTTAAGAGACTAAGCTGAATCAGCTAATACTATAAGCTACAGAGTCCATTTGGCAGCAGTGCTACATATCCAAGAAGAAAAGTCACAGGAAAAAATTGGTTCTGTTGGCTTTAAAGTCACCAAGAAAAAAGTCCTATGCAAACTTGCATAATTTTGTACATGTCATAGTTTATACTTGCAAAATGACTGGTTCCATGAAATACATCTACTGTCAGCACATCTGCAAGTTCTGGATCCTACTTAACTTCTAAATTACAGCCACGGAGTGGGAGAGTCTAAATGTTCATCCGAAGAAGGCCGGGGACTGGGAGGAATTCTCCAAAACATTTTTGGTTCTTGCATAAGAGGCTATGAACAATCTATTTGAATACTTGTGAGAAAACAAACTCATTCGAACATGCATTGTGATTCCCTGTAGCTTAGATTTTCATTAGTGTGAGCTTTTAGATATCAAAAATATATAGTATCCAGCAGCTGCAGGCTAAGAGAAAGGTGTTGATTAAAGTCTTAGTTGATTTCAAAAGGATTATAAAATATGGAAAGAATTATGCATGAGTAAAAAGAGAAGTACTTAAAATAATCAAAATAAAAAATTAGTGATTTTTTAGTTTAAAAGTGACTTTACAGAAAATGACATTTTCTTTCTTCCTATTGAATAATTTGTAAAGAATTAAATTTAATAAGTTATTGGGTGATTATCCAATTTGCTGACAACTCAAGTTATAGATTTTTCTACACTTCTTTTTTATGGGAATCACCTAAATCAGTATGTGTCAACATTTTTTTTTTCAGGCAAAAAGCCACAGAAAATAATATTTGTAAGAATAACAAAAGTGGATGATTGGGGTCATTTCCTGCATCAAAACAAAATGATAAACTTGTCATGCTGTGTTTTCTTGGGACTGATTTTGTGGAAAGAGAAGAATCTTATGAAAAACAAGTATAAAAGCCAAAATATCCTTCAAGGGGTTCTTGTTTATAAGGTGAATAGAAAATAAGACTGCTAAAACTATGTAACAATGAACACATATGTGAAAAAAAAGCTGCTTATAAGTTCTCCATTTTTCCTAAAGACAATCTTTAAAAGACAAATATGTTCCACAAGATAAGTCTTAAGTACTCTTGTTTTGTACAAAGCTTTATTTATTTATTTCACAAACCAATTCCTTTTTCTCTGTCACTAACGGGGGCATCCTCTTGAAATGTTCTGCATAAAAATACTCACATTGGAAGGGAAGTGGTCTCTCTACTCCAAGAATAAACAAGCTTGATTACACTGCTGGTTTCTGGCTGAATAGTGAGGGTCAACTGGAAAAATGTCAGAGGAGAATTGGAAGAGTAAAGCTACTCTGGCTATAAGTGGAGTATTATATCATCTAATTTGAATAAAAAGAATGAAGAAGTGTCCCAGAGTTAACAAAGGGACGCTAGTTAAATCCAGTTATCAGGTTAGCAATACTATTTCCCATCTCTCTTTCATACTGATCAAACACAAAGTGGACAAGACCAGACAACCTTCCTATTGAATCTAATTTGTGTTTGATGTTTCCGTCAGAAGTAGCAACATAATGAACAGCAGCGAGACTGTTCACCATGGGAGCACATATATATATTTTAACCTTCCACTGTATCTTCACCACCTGTCAGTTTGACCAGA
>CM046664.1:34188472-34228601 GCA_025594165.1 Tamias sibiricus | reverse complement strand
GGGCTGGGTCCTCCACGTGCGGTGGCGAGCCGGGCGCTGGGACTCCAGCAGTTTCCGGCCTCCGCCGCCACCTCGGGTGGGCTGGGGATGGAGCTTCGGGAGCGGGACGGGGCGGAGCCATGGGGGGGGGCGGGCCGAGAGGCGAGGCGGGGCGGGGCGCGAGGCGAGGCGGGGCGGGGCCGAGGGCGCGGGCGGGGCGGGGCGGGGGAGGGGCGCGGGGCGGGCGCGGAGCGCTAGTCTAGCAACCCGCGCTTAGGGGCCGAAAGGAGCGGGCGACTCTGTGCCGGCAGGAAGAAACCAGAGCTGAGGAGAGTCCGACGCCTGGCGCTCTGGACTTTCTCGAGGTAAGAGTAGGAACCCCGCGCCTGGGGCCTCCTAGTCCACCCCTTTGCCTGGGCAGCGCGCCCCGGCCGCCGGCTGTGCCCCCTGTCGGCCGGACTTGGCCGCCGCGGCTGGACGGGTTTCGGGAGGGTTTCTCGAAGTCACCAGTCCCAGCGAAGGCAGTGTCCCCCTCTCCGCATCTTTCTTCTTCTTCTTCTGGCTTCCTCGGGTCTAGGCGTCGGGCACCGGGCGAACAGGTCGCCTCGGCGAGTCGGAGCTCGCCCACGCCGGGGCGGGAGGACGGGACCCCGGGGCAGCCGAGCCTGGCAGCGGGGGAGGCGCAGAGCTCCCGTGCCGCCTCTGCGGCGAGGGCGGGAGGCCGGTCGCGACTGCGGGCTGCGCTCCCTGGCTCCGTGCGCCGTGCCCTGTCCTGTCCCCCGGATCGCGGGGATCCCGAGGTTGCAGGGCTCGGTGGTGGTCTCCGGCGCCCTGTTCTAGGGCTCCTGCCTGTCGCCTCCCGTTGCTGTGACCGGGACCAGCATCTGAGCCCGCATTCCTGGGGGCTGTGTGGTGCCGCCTGTTGTGTGCGCCAGGAGGCCGGGCAGCTTGGCTTTGGAAATGGACCAGAGCGCAGCGTCTGCTCCGTTGACACTTAAAGTGCCTAGTTGGGGAAACCAACTCGGGTCTGGTGCTCTCGTGGGCGCCTGAAGGGGATCTAGGGGAAATACGAGTTGAGGGCGCGGCCTGCAGAATTTGGGTTTCTGGAGGAGTTTGCGGCCCATAGGCCTGGCTTCAGGCAAAGAAGACCACCAGCTTACCCTCCAGGCTGGCCGGCCAGGTACTGTGAGGTATGGACAGCTGGGGCCACCCATGGGAGGTCCACAAAGATTAAAACAACACCTCTAGTCCCGGGATGGTGTAGCCTAATAGTGGGGAAGTTTCTGAAGGGAATGAATAGATGGAAAACTGTCAAAACAAGCATATTTTAAAGTGGAAATAAAAGCTTACAAAATTTTGGGGCCATACAGTTGTGTAGCTAGTGTCCAAAGAAATATTAGGGCGTTGACTCCCCTCTACCCTTTTTCGGTTTTGTTTTTTTATTTTATTTTAGCAAAGAATCTGTTTTGCCAGTATTTTTTTTCCTCAGGAGCTGTGCATTGCCCACAGCGGGGAAGAAAAACTTACCATTCTCAGGTTGCTTTTGACTTTAAGCCTGTGCTCTAGAACTTCTAAATGTAGAAGAAAAGTATTTCTTGCTGTATTTTCCATGTATGATTCCTTACCTTCTTTTCAAGGACCCGGTGATGATTTGTTTATTGGTTTTATAAGCATCTATTTAAATGTAGTTTTTGCACGAAATACTCCCAGTTGCCACAGGGTGTAGTTTGGGAATTAGAAAATGCTATTGGAGAAAGCTGCTAGTGACTTCATTTTCCAAGAATGTAAGTCATTTCTATATCAGGTTATCTTTGGGATATCTTCTTCAGAAAGCAGACAGGCTGTAATATGAACTAATCCCCCACACAACCCCCTTTGAATTGCTAGTAAGAATCCCTGAGATCTGACATTGATGGGCCACAGTAATCAGCAGTTCTTGCATTGCTCAAAACATTTTAGGGGACAGGAAATCTTTCTCTATTTCCAGTCCCTCCTTTTGGTAGGTATCAGGGGTAAGTACACAATTTGAACTTGCAGATTTAAGATGCCCCTGGCTCTACAGGAAAATGCCTGAAAACAACATGGGCTAGAATACAGACACTGCTTTTGAAAATAAATGCCAGTGTGCCAGGTAACAGTTTTTAGCTACAAGTTCCTTAAAAACTATCATTAGACTGGGCTAGCTGTATTAGGGGTGTTATAGAGCGTTTTCTAGTTTCTGGATCTTGTTTCCACCTTTAACTATGCTTATAAAGCTTTTGGATTTCAGAACTTATGACATAATAGACTGTATAGCCTTTTGTGGCAGATACTTGGAATGAAAGTTTCAAACAGAATTGTTTTTGACTAAGCTGTCAGTTTTAGAGTTTAGTGCAAATGAATCCTGTCTTACAACTAACTTTTTTGATAAAGGAATTTTTGTAGTTTTCAACTTGGATATTACACATTTTGATTTCTAAAGATTTTTTTTATAAAACCTGCAAACAATTATTGTATTACATGAAATCCAGCACCAAGAAAAGATTAATTCAATCCAGATGTAAAAATATGTGAATTTTAAATTTGGATGATCTCAACAAGTTTTCTTTCTGTTGATGAGGCTGCCTGGATCCCAGATGGCATTCACAAATTATCCTTTAGGTAGTTTTCTGAATCGAGAACCAAATTTCATGGGCATTCTCTAAAGCCATTTTAACATAGTTGTGAGTCTTTAAAAGGTAGAAAGCAGAGATGAATTTTTTCTTATTATTCATTAATAAATACTTCATAATGCTCTAGTTTGGTAGTGAAGCCTGTTTCTTAAGTAGGAAAATAAGTTATTTAGTACTTTGTATCCTTATGGGCAAAGTATAGAGACTTTGTTTTTCATTTATGCAATTTCAACTTTTTCCTTTTATAGGAAAAAAACGTTTTAGGTGTGTTTAGTCTTCAATGGAATTCTGCTGCAACACAGTTTGTGGTTTCAAGTGAAACACTTGGTTATTGTATGAAGATCCTCAATCCTCTATTGCCTTCCTACCCCTGACAACAAACAACAAACACAACTTATAAGAAAACTTAAACTTAAATTTGTATCCCTAACACTGGAGGGTTTTTTTTTTTTTAATTTGTATCCCTAACCACTGGATCCCAAGCCCCCCCCCCTTTTTTTATAATTAGAGACAGGGTGCTTGTGGCATAGGTACATCCTCCTTATATAGGATTTTTTAGGAAGTCTGGAGTTTTGTATGGCATATTACATATGATTATAGTTACACATTTTGAGAGTTTGCTACATTGTGATTGTGTGTAAAACAGAAGGAGGAATAGGAAAAATTTAGGGAAGGAATTTATGATAGTGAAATTTTAGTTAAAATGCATCCCCCTAAACCTAAGTAAGGAAAATGGTATTGTTGGCCTCTGTGGTTAAACTTCTATGTAGGGGGTAGTCTTTTTGAATTATACCTTATCCTGGGAAAGGGGCTATAAAAATAAGTAGAAACAAGTTAAAGGGATAATTTGAGAGGAAGGAGGAAGTAGAATATTGGGCATTGGGTTGAAAGGAAAATATAAACTTAGAAGACTAAGTAATTTAAACAAGCCTGAGGTAGGGAGAAATTTTTTAATTTAGAAGTTGGAATTAAAGATTGAGATCTTCTTTAGTTGAGGAAAAAGTACTAAATGATTGGAATTGAGCTGCCTGTAAGCATGGAATAGGGCTGCTGGTTGATATTTGTGTTGGAAACCTTGCCTGTCTTAGTGTTGAATCACTAGTTTGATGTTAAATAATGTACAAAGACTAGGTGCTTATTACTGTCCCCTACCTCCACCAAAAGCCAGTTTCTCGTTCAGAGATTGGGAACATATTTTGTCTAAGTGCTAATGTTCCTTCATCAAGGTAAAAATCTGTTAAATGAATTCCCCGGTGAACCCACTATAGTCCTAAGGAAAAGGCAGTGTTCCTTGGAGTTGTGTAGCATTTTCTTGAATGTCTTTCTCCATCCCTGTGGTCTTACCAGCTGAGTTCAATCTCTACAGTAGGAAACTTGGTAGAGATTGGGTCATTACTGTGGTTCTTGCATTAATTTGGTGATAGTTGGGATGATTTTCAGACCCTTAGTATTCCAGGTATTTTCAGATATTTTCTTCTTTTTTTTTATTTTATATAAAGCAATACCTTATATTAATTGATAGCCATAGTTTTATGTGAGAGAAGAATTCATTGTAAGAATGAATTCTGGAAGAAGATTTTAGGAAATGCATTGAAGACGCACACTGAACTTTCTAGGTGGTTCTCTTTCTGGTCACATTAAATGATAAGTAATGAATTTTCTGAATTTTCTCCCCACAGGTTGCAGCACTATCATTTCAGTAGATGGCTTCTTTTTCTTCTTTTTTTCTTTTTTTTTTTTTTTTTTTTTTTTTTTTTTTTTTTTGTGGCTCGGGGGTGGTAGGGCCTCCTTACTTTATTTTTTCGAACTTGTTCTTGAGTTATTACATATAGCCAGGAAATTTGACAAATCAGAAGCATACAGCACAAAGTGATCACATTTGGGTAGCTAGCATCCAAGTCAAGGAACAAAAATCCTCCATGTATAGTCATTGTCCTTGTTCCAAGGTTAACTAGTATTCTGAATGCTAATGTCATAGGTTAATCTGTTCTTGGACTGAATTTAAATTCAGTCAAACATAAGTTGTCATTTTTGGTGTATTCTGTAGCTCAACATAATGCCATGTAATATGTCCAAATTGATAAAGATCGCAACAATTCTTTTTTATTTCTGTGGATGAATATACGCAGTTTATTTATTCTGATGATGAACATTAGGGTAGTTTGCGGCTAATATATATTGGGTAACCTTTTGATGGCTCATAAAGTTAGCACTTTAGGTTGGAAGGAGAGCACAGTCTTACAGATTAACAAAATAACTTCAATTTTTTTTTTCAGAATAGTCCATTCTTTAAAAAAGAAAAAAAGCTGCAAAGAAGATTAATTTTTTGCATTCCTCCTGTGTTTATGCTTCTCCCTTCTACACAGTTCTTTGCTTACTCTACACGCCCCCCACCCCA
Organism: Tamias sibiricus; assembly: GCA_025594165.1. NCBI lineage: Eukaryota > Metazoa > Chordata > Mammalia > Rodentia > Sciuridae > Tamias > Tamias sibiricus. The sequence continues at coordinate 34,223,573 of CM046664.1, read as the reverse complement.
ATGAAGTTATCTTTTCTTAAATACCCATGGTAACATCCAGTCTTTACCAAAATAGCAGTGAAATTCTGATACTAAAGTCTGTGGTAGTCCCCAGAAAGCACTTACTGTAAAACATAGGATTATGATTTCACTGAGAGATCTAATAGAGAAAATAAAGTGCTTGCAAAGGATGACTATTTGTACAGATATTTTATTTCATGTTTCCCTAAAGAATAAAGGACATTTCGTAGTTCAAAAAAAAAAGGCTCATCGTTTTAGCTTAGGCTCATTAAAAGGTGAAAAAGTGTAAAATCATAGAAGTTTTATAAATTTGTAGTAAATATATCCTGCTTGGATGAGATACTGCCTACAACAGCAGAATTTAGCATGTGTAATGTTGGATTTTTTCTTTTAAATGTGCTGATCATAGATCCACTTGGACAAATTGCTCAGTGAGTTACTATATAAAGATATATTACATTTTGAACATAGAAGAGAGACAGGAAAGTAAAATGTTAAGAATGAGATCTTTGAGATCAGTCTTTTGGCGTCCAAATCCAGTTCTGTTATTCTCCATTATTATGTAACCTTGGGAAAGTTACTTCAACTCTCTGAACCTCTTTCTTCATCTGTAAAATCATGGGTAATAATAGTAACTATCCCACAGAGTTGTTTAGATTATTAAATGAAATAGTACACATAAAACAACTGGCCTGGTCTTTGCCACATAGTAAATAGTCAATTAATGTTGACTATTAGTACATAAGACAAAAAAATTATAGATAGGAAGATTTGTATATTTTTAGAAGTCTCTGAGCCTTTGTTTATCAGAAATCATGGCATTTTTTTATGTGTGTGTGTGTGTGTATGTGTTATTTATTTATGACATTAAGCAGGGGACAAAACCTAGCATTTCTCAGTTACATATGTTGGAAATCATTAAATTGCTGCATAAGGAACAGCTGGCCTGTCCCTCATCACTAATTGATAAAGTTATTTTTCCTAATTCCCAGCCATCTTGGTGCCCCTGGCTTCTGCCTGCTAGATAATTATTTTTTTTGCAGATGCCAACAAGCAAATCCACAGATTTAAATTCTTTTTGTGGTGATTAATGTTGTGCAAAGTACTTTTAACCTTAAAGAGTACTGGTGACCCATGTTTTCTGTTCATGTACTCTGTAGTTTCATGTGAGTCCTTTTAAAGAAAGCAGCTATGGGTGTTTATTCCTCCCACTTCCCTGCCAATATTGGCAAGTTTATATAATGTGGGTCAAACCCTTTATGATTTTTTGTTATGAGGCTCAGAGTTTAAGATTTTAAACTATTTCATTCAAAGGAAATTAATAGTCTGAGAGTTTCAAATGGAGCGTTTAAGAAAAAGGAACTTAAGCACATTAGAAAGACACACTTACATCTAAATAGCATAATTACAAGCTCAGCCAAATAGGCATAGAATCCTCTAGATGAATCATGCTGTATCATTCTAATATGTTCATTAAAGGGGGGACCTTCCCAGATAACCCTTTTCCACATTGCATTGTTTGTGTAAAATCTTGAATTTAGTAAACGTAACACTTTAAAAATGTTCACTAAGTCCATCAAAACGTAGGTTTTGTCTTTTTCAAGTATTCAGGACTATATTGAATACTCCAGCAGTGCCTGCCAAAGTATTTCATGTCTGGAGTTGGGGAACAAAATGTGTGGGAAGGTATTAGAGGTTTCCAGGTAAGTGTTAAATTAACTCCTGGGTTTTAGGCAGCAAAGTCAATGCTGGCCAAGAATAAGATGTTCCCAGCTTCCCTGGGGTTCTGTGTTTATTTAGGGTCCTGAAGTCTGACTGAGATCTATCTTCAGGGACTTTTCTAGGAGCAACAAGAAAACCAAGAAGTTGAAATTATTAAATGTTTAAATTACTTTGTTTATTCAGTCAATATAACATATGCTCAGGATATGCCAGTCTATGTCCTAGGCACCAGAGACAGAACAGTGAATGAAAGAAAAAAAGCTCTGCCTCCATGGAACTTATATTTTGAGACAAATAATAAACATAACAAAGTAATCTTTTTATTGTGTTTTAGAAGGTAATGCCTGTGGGTGGGGTGGAGTAGGCTACTGGATATTAGCTGGCCTGGGGGGGGGGTGGGGGTCATTGCAATTTGGATTCTAGATGCTCTTCTACTTAGGATGGGATTTTGTCTTAATATAAGAATATTGTGAGTTGAAAATGCATTCACTATGCTCAGCCTACTGAATATCATAGGACAGCAACATAGTAGACTATAGATTATCAATTGTTTGCCCCAGTGATCAAGTGCTGGCTGGGAGCTGTGACTCATTGCCAGTGCTCAGCATCATGAAAGAGTATCATACTGCCAATTCACTGTGCTGAGAAATATCAAATTTTGAAATTCACAGTACAGTTTCTACTGAATGCATATCAATTTCATATCATGGTAAAGTTGAAAAATCATAATAGAACCATCCTAAGTCAGGGATTTTCTGTAGTGTGGTCAAGGTAGACCTCACTGAGAAGATAACTTGAAGGAGGACAGGAGCCATCCACAGATTCCTGGGTGAAGAGTATTCAGCAGAGGGACTTCTGAAGGCCATGGGAGGACTGTGCCTGGTGTAAGAAGGCCACGACAGTGGTGCAGAGAGAGACAGGAATAGGAGTAGATGACATCAGAGACCTTTGGAGACTCCATGGGGTAGGGCCTGCCTGGACCATTTTAAGGATTTGACTTTTACTTTGAGTAAAATGGGGAGTCATTGGAGGGTTTTAAGCCAAAGGAGTGAGGTGATGTGATTTGTATTTCATAGAATCACTGTTGAGAATAGAGAAATGGAAGGGTGGTCAAGGGTAGAAACAGGGATATGAATTAGTATCTGCTACCAAAACCCACTTGAAAGTTACCATAAGTAGAGGAGGATATGTTGAGATATGGCCAAGAATAATAGCTAGCAGAATTTCCTGAGCAGCTGTTTGAGGAGTGTGAGAGAGATCTGAGAGAGATCAGACTATAAAGATAACATAAAAGCATTGTGTAATTATCGAGTTGCCAGTAACTGGGATGGGGAAGATAACCAAGAGCTGTTTTGAATAACTTGTGTTTGACCTCCAAGTAGAGAAGTTGGGTAGATTGTTGGCTATAGAATCTGGAGTTTAATGAAGAAGCCCAGTTTGGAGATAAAAGTTTGGAAGGTGCCAACAGAATTTTGATGAGGTACTTTGAGAAATATATGTATACAGAGAAGGAGGTCCATGGACCAAGTCTTGGAGCAAATCAAGTATTTGCAGTTTGTAGTGAAGAGATGAAATACCACAAATAATGTAAGAAATTATTTTAAGCCTAAGGAATTATGCACATATTTCAACATAGTGGATCCAGTTAAGTGTCTCTATTCCTTGAGTAGCAGTATTTAATTATTAGAGTATATTGGTAATTCCATTGACCTACACACCATAGAACAGATGAACTATGAGATGTTTTCCTATCATAATGATGTGCTGGGTTAAACTTAGATGCTTTGTCTAGATGTTGAGTTTAGAAAGAGAAATGAGAGAGATAGGAAGGAAATTAGGAGAATGACTCTGAAGACAAGAAAAGAAAATGTTTCTAGGAGAAGAGAGTGGTATCACATGATGCTGAGAGAGGCCAGTACTGGGTGAAGACTGCGGGTTGCTTGTTGGATTTAGCAGCTTGGAGGTAATTCCAGTTGTTGATGGAGGGATAAGGCCAAAGACTCAATTGGAGTGGGTTCAAAAGAAATAAAAGACTTTTAAAAGATAACAATTATTTGCAATTTGGTTTCCTTATAAATATTTAACATTGAATGAGTGTACATTTCATATGTCTGATAGGATATGGGGTAGGTCTCTAGAAATGGGAATGTTGGAGGCAATAAGTGCTTTCAGCAGAGTGTGATAGTGATGGGGAGCCTCTGAGTTTCCCCCTAGTTGTTATTGATAAGACTCTAGTATTACAATTATAGTCTCTTAATTTTAAAAATAAAAAAACAATTCCCATGCAGTTAAAAAATTCTTCATAGAAAGTCTTTGGACTATTTCCTGGGCTTGGAATATAGCTTAGTGGTAGACCGACTGTGTTGCCTTGTATGTGTGAGGCTCTGGAGTTCCATCTTCAGCATCCTCTGAAATACACACACACACACACACACAAAAAAAAAAAAAAAAAAAAAAAAAAAAAAAAAAAAAAAAAAGAAAAAGAAAGGAAAGAAGAAGAAGAAGAACTGTATTCTAAAGGCACTCACACTTTGTGTTAACATTTTTTTAAAGAAAGATGAGTTATTTAATTTAACCTACCAATTATTTTAAATGAAAAGCGAGCCATGCTTTGAATGGGTTTCTTTGTCAGCAATGGTGATAGATTTGAGGTGTCCAAGTCACACAGTATAGTGCTCCACCAGCCTGGAGGCCACAGATAGATGGCTCAGGTTAGGGATCCCCAAGAGCCAGAGCTAATTAAGTAATAGAAAAGTTGCTTTTTCTTTCTTATTTCTTTTCTACTTTATTGATGGCATTCATCAAGGATATTATTTCAAAGTATGTGATAAAGCAGTCTTCATAGTTCTGTATTTTATGTCATAATTATGTACCAAGTATTTTCTGGGAATTACCTTTGAATTATAATGCTAACTTTCTGTAATACTATCAAAACAAATCAACCAGTCTCTGATACTAATTATCTTTGCTTTGTCTAGGCTTATTAAATCTGAAGGGCAAAACATCACACTGGGGACAGCCGTGCAGCCAAGAGATTTATTCAACAGCCTTCGTGGCTGGTAGCACAACTGGAGAAGAGGTGCTCTGGTCGAAGGTTGAAGAGGTGCTGGGAGAGGGGAGTCAGGGAGAAGGGAGTGTGTGCAAGCTCTGGTGGGAGAGGGGAGTGCACAAGCTCTGGACAGAAGGTGGATGCTTGGTCGCACTGGCTAGGATCTCTGGAGCTGTCAGCTAAAGCAGCTGCTGTCTGGCTGGAGGCTGGAGCTGTCGCTGGGAGTGGACATCGGGCTGAAGGCGATGGGTCTGGAGCTGTCAGCTGGGGCAGCTGCCTTCTGCTGGAGGTGATGGGTCTGAAGCTGTCACAGTGGCTTCCTCCTCTGGGCAGGGTTGAGCCAATGTGTCTGAGTGGCTTCCTCCTCTCAGCATGGATGAGCTGATGTGTGAATCTGTGTGTGTCTGTTCTGAGTCTCTTGAACAGGGCCCTATATAGGGATTTCTGGTGGGAGGTGCACCAGAGCAACCCCATAGAACAGGGCGACCTTTAAGCCTATTGGCTCTTGCCCAGGGAAAAGAAACATCCTGTCTGGGGGAAGAAACACCCTGCCTGGGGAAGAAACATCCTGCCCTGAGAATGAAACAAGGTTGCTTTGCTCAGGATGTGAAAACTCTGGGGGGCGGGGGCAGGGGGGGAGGGTAGCACATCTATCAAAAACACTAACACTTAGGCTTTTAATGCATAAGTATTGTTTTTGGAGAGTTAAAGGCTTACAGTGATCCATAGTATTAGCACTTTGTTATGTGTATTTTGAATGTTGCCTGGTAATAAAAGAAAGTATAGTATTAGCCTTTGGAAAGTTGCTAATTATGGAAAATTATTAGGGCAAGAACTTATCATTTGCAGTAGATTATGAAACACATGTTGAGATGTAGAGCTCCACTGATTATATATAGTTTCTAGTGGATTGTGGCACAGACATATAATGTCAGCATTCGGTACTGTTTCTCAACACTATTTTAGTAGTATCATTTTGAATGTTTTTTCTGCTGAAACATCTTAAGTCACTCTACAGTTAAATGAATGCAATTGGCTTGTAACAGAAATACTCAAGGCTAATGTGAAATAATTTGGCAGTGCACAGAGTGTTTTACAAGGTACATACTAGAATGTTCAGAGGTTTAAAGCTAAGAAAGTTTTGAAATTAATCTCTTAAGTCAGTGACCATAGGATGAAGCCTAGATCTCTCAGCATAGAATTCATCATGCCAAGCGAGAGTTGCAAGCCTGAGGTCCACCAGCAAGATTGGCTGTAAATATGTTTTAGCTCTCAATATTAAACACATTTATCTGCTAAATGTTAAAAACATTTATCTGCCAACATTTAAAAACCAAGAAATTTGACATTTTAAAACATTGAATTTTATACCTTCTTTTGAAATATTGGAAGGCCTGGCAGTAATCTGTTGGAGCAGTATAACAACTTTCCCCTTTATATGGTGTGGCCTCTGCAGTTCTCACAGTCCCCAGCAGAGATTTTCTTGCTCCTAACATTAAGACCAAGTGGCTTTTAACATTCCTGTTAAAATGTTGCCTGCACCTGTGAGTTTGCTATGCTTGTGTTATAGTTACTTATTTTCAAATTATCATTGCAAAGTCCTTCAATTCTAGTCAAAATCTTCTCCCTGTTGTGTGAGATATACATACATGCTTAGTAAATATTAATATTTCTTCTTCTGGATTCTCCTAGTTAACCCGGGCTACATATTGCTGTATCACATTGTTGAACCCTAGCATACAACACTTTAGTCATTTTTATGTATGTATATATATATATTTTTTTTTCCCCTAGCTTTTCAGTTGTACTATAAGTTTCTTAAAGGCAAGAACCATATAAATTACTAGGGCCTAGCAAATTTATTTTATATTTTACTAGATTAACTGTTGTTTAGATTTAGCTTCCAGGGCATGGTAGTCTATACTTATAATAACATTGTAGAAGAACTGGAAAATGCCAAACTGTTGTATAAAAATCTACTTCAAATAGTGCTTTCTTAATTAACTCTACCCATTCCTTTGTAGTAGCATTTACACAATATATTTGAGTATTAATTCACTAAACACTTCATCTATTACTTATTTTTGGTTCTGTTACATGGATGAGTGAAGTTTCCAGATAAATGGGCCTTTACTGCTTATTATTTTCTTTCTTTTTAAAAATTCTTTTTAGATATACATGACAGTAGAGTGCATTTGGCATATTATGTATACATGGAGTATAACTTACTCTGATTAGGATCCCATTCTTAAAGAGAATAAAATCATGGAATTTGCAGGTAAATGGATGGAGTTGGAGAAAATAATACTAAGTGAAGTTAGCCAATCCCCAAAAACCAAAGGTTGAAAGATATCTTTGATATGAAGATTCTAACTTATAAAGGCAAGAGAGAGGGGATAAGAAAAATGAAAGAGCTTTAAATAGAACAAAGAGGGGGGGAGGAATGGGGGGTAAGGGAATAGGAATAATGGCAGACTGAGTTACCCATGATTACCCCAAATACATTTATGAAGACACAATTGTTGTAAAAATACTTTATATAAAACCAGCAACTTGAAGAATTGTGCTCTTTATATGTAATATGAAATGACATGTACTCTGCAATCATGTATAACAAATTAGAATAATAAAAAAAATTTTAAAAAAGGATCCCATTCTTGTGCTTCTACATGTTGTAGAGTTTAACTGGTGGTATATTCATATATGAACTAGGAAAGGTATGTGTGATTCATTCTACTGTCTTTCCTATTTCCATCCCTCCTCCCTTCCTGTCATTCCCCTTCTGTCTAATCCACTGAACTTCTATTCTTCCCTCCCTCCCCCTTATTTTGTGTTAGCATTTGCATATCAGTGTCATTTTATTTTCAATATGCTTCTAATGACTAATACTATTAAATGTCTTATTGTTTCATTCATTTGGCAGATAATGTGCCCAGTATGATATATCCTCCTGAAACGTTTTTTTTTAAGCTATAAAGGTAGATTTTAAATAATGGCATACCTAATGATTTAATTTTTTAAAAGATTATTAAGAAATAGGTAACTTGCTCATCTATTCCATGGCAGTTTATAAAATAACCAGAACTTAAAAATGCAACCATCAAAATGAAAGTAATGTCTATAACAAAAATAACAGAAGTGTGCTTTTATTTGTGGAATACAAGTATTCAGGAAAAAGGAGGACATTTGCTATTAGCCATAGTCATTGCATTAATAATAAAGAATGATAATTTATAGCTCTAGAACTTATTGTATGATCCTTAAGTTCAATTCTGTTTTAAAAAGTAAGTAAAAGACAAAGGGAAACTGCTAGAAATTCAAGACCTAGCTAACTTGGAAAACAACTTTTCTTTTATGAAACTATAGTCATTTCAAAAGTATTTTCAGTAAGTACTTTTCTCATGACTTTCAAAATAAATAATAAAACAAAATGTATTCCCCTACAAGTTGTTAGAAGATGGTCCTTTTCTTTAGTATTTCTAAGCTAATGATGGAAACACTTTAATAGTTGATCAGTCTGATCTTGGAGTGAAGTAATATGGTATCATAAAAAAAAAAAAAAAAAAACTTAGTAGTTAAGTGGAGTCATGCATGAGCCAAAAAATAGAGTGGGTTTTTGTGTGGTTGCATGTATTTTATCACCACATCAGAAATGCTTTACATATATTTTCCAAAGAAAATCAAAGTCTATACGTAACTACACCCACCTAAATAAATATAGTGGTGAAGTTAATTTTTCACATAGTTCAGTGTCACACTGAAACAAAGGTCAGCTGCCATGATGCCATTTCTGAAATCTGTTGAAGAACTCATGTTACTTATAATTATAGAAAGAGATTCAGAAATAATTAACCTACATAAGGAAGTTTTAGTTCAAATATAAACCCAAGATTTTTAAAAGTGATATTAAACATATTTAAGGAAATCATAGGAAACAGTTTTTAAGAAATGTCAAGTGTCGTCTAGAACTTAAACTCTAATTAAGCATTTTTAAAATAAAATATTTTTAACCTCAAATATTTATTTTGTGGTCCTGTATTCATTTTAAATCTGTTTTAAAAAAAAGACATTGAGCTAATGATTTGTAACTGACTAAATTATTTGATCTTACAGTTGTGTTATGAAATTAGAAAGAAATTTTTATGTATTTCCTTTGTAAAATAAAACCAAGCAGGAAAAACTAATGGAAATTGTCTAATTTATAACATAAAATATCTAAGCGTTTCTGACCAGTAAACTTTCAGGAAATTTATAATCAATATATTATAGACAAAGATCTAAATGCATTTTAATCTATTGTTTACTTTCATTCAAGGAAACTTGAAACATATTTTAAATGGCCTACTAAATTTAAAAGGCTGTGAAATTTTGTTTGAGGCCTTGGGTGGGCTGGGTAATGGTCAAATTGCATTTCCTAGTGCTTGAGTCCTTACCAGACAAGCTGTCATGGTGACTCCTATAGGTGTATATTTTTCTGGTGGAATGACACTGTGTTATTGAGGTAGTCGTGTCTGCACAGGTAGACAGTGAGCTGCTTGAGGACAGACAGAGGCCATGTTTCTACCTCTCTTGAGTACCTAGAACACTGCTGGCTCTTGACATAATAAGCCCAACAGCATTACAGCTTTATTCTTTCTGATCCATGTAAGGGAGAGAACTGTCATCTGGATTTAAACCAGCAAATCAAGTGTGACCTGGTGACCCATGGGGAAAAAAGAAAAAAACTAAAAGAAATATGTTTATCAAAATCCATGTGCCTCTTTTACAAGTCTGGTATATAAGTAAAATATAAATCTTACCTATAACAAGATTGCCAGTAGGTTGGCATTGAAAAATACATGCTTTATTGCTGAAAATTTCAAAAGACTATGCAAAATACAAATGTTCTTAAGTAATCAAAAGACCCTTAGTAAATTTTTCATTTTTTAATTGCCAGTGACATGCAGCAATAGAAATTATCTCTGATTTCTCAATGCAAGAAGGCAAGGTCTCTTTTGAAATGCCTTAGTTTGGGGATTATTCTCAGTCTCCTCTTATATATGCCATGTTTTCTGTGAGCCTAATGAAAATTCAGTATGCACACGTTTTCCCTACTTTCCTGGGATTGACCAAGGCATAAACTTAATCCATTGGAAATTCTCATTTAAACGTGAATGCAGTTTTTCTTCCTACTGTTCACTCTTGGGTTGATCCAGTTGTCCACAATAAGGTGGTCTTAACTTGGCCTGGATCGTGCTCATTTGAGTTGGTATTCTTAACCCTGTAGCCTAGGATTTAGGTGATAATGGATGTCATATTTTCTTTTTATTTATTTTGTAATTATTTATTTACTTATTCATAATGCACAAGTATAGTATCTTTTTACATACAACTGCTTGTATACAAAGTATATAAGTACCATTCAGATCTTCAGTCATGCATTTAGGATAATGATATCCATCTCATTCAACCACCAATTTTTTTTCCTTCCCCCCCTCCCCCCTTGCTCCCTCCCTTCCCCTCTCTTTCCGTTGACCATTCTAGTGTTCCTCTGATCCTATGTACCCCCTTCCAACAACACTGTGAACTAGCTTCCTTATATCAGAGAAAACATTTGGTATTTGGATTTTTGATATTGACTAATTTCACTTAGCATTATATTCTCCAACTTCATCCATTTACCTGCAAATGCCATTATTTTATTCTCTCTTATTGCTGAGTAAAATTCCATTTTGTATATATACTACATTTTCTTTATCCACTCATCTACTGAGGGACATCTAGGTTGGTTCCACAACCTACCTATTGTGAATTGTGCTGCTATAAACATTGAAGTGGCTGTGTCACTGTAATATGCTGTTTTTAAGTCTTTTGGGAATAGACCCAGGAGTGGGATGGCTGGGTCATAGGGTGGTTCCATTCCCATTTTCCCAAGAAATCTCCATACTGCTTTCCATAGTGGTTGCACCATTTTGCAGTCCCACCAGCAATGTATGAGTGTGCCTTTTTCCCCACATCCTCTCCAACATTTATTGTTGTTTGTGTTCTTGATAGCTGCCATTCTGACTGGAGTGAAATGAAATCTTAGAGTAGTTTTGATTTGCATTTCTCTAATTGCCAGCGATGTTGAGCATTTTTTCATGTATTTGTTGATTAAATGTGTATCTTCTTCTGAGAAGTGTCTTTTCAATTCCTTAGCCCATTTATTGATTGGGTTATTTGCTTTTTTGGTGTTAAGTTTTTTTAGTTCTTTATATATTCTAGAAATTAGTGCTCTATCTGATGTGCATGTATTAAATATTTGTTCCCAATTAGTTGGCTCTCTATTCACCTCACTGATTGTTTCTTTTGCTGAGAAGAAGCATTTAGTTTAAATCTATCCCATTCATTAATTCTTGGTAATAGTTCTTGCGCTACAGGATTCTTATTAAGGAACTTGGGGCCTAATCCGACATGTTGGAAATTGGAGCTTACTTTTTCTTCTATTAGGCGTATTGTCTCTGGTCTAATTCCTAGGTCCTTGATCCACTTTGAATTGAGTTTTGTGCATGGTGAGAGACAAGGGTTTAATTTCACTTTGTTGCATATGGATGTCCAGTTTTCCCAGCACCATTTGTTGAAGAGGCTATCCTTTCTCCACTGTACATTTTTGGTGCCTTTGTCTAATATAAGATAGCTGAAATTATATGTATTAGTCTCTGTGTCCTCAATTCTGTACCATTGGTCCACCAGTCTGTTTTGGTGCCAATACCATGCTGTTTTTGTTACTATTGCTCTGTAGTATAATTTAAAGTCCGGTATGGTGATGCCCTCTGCTTCACTTTTCTTGCTCAGGATTGCTTTGGCTATTCTGGGTCTCTTATTTCTCCAGATGAATTTCATGACTGCTTTTTCTATTTCTTTGAAGAATGACATTGGGATTTTGATTGGAATTGCATTAAATCTGTATAATGCTTTTGGTAGTATGGACATTTTGACAATATTGATTCTACCTATCCAAGAGCAAGGTAGGTCTTTCCATCTTCTGAGTTCTTCTATGATTTCTTTCTTTAGTGTTCTATAATTTTCCTTATAGAGGTCTTTCAAGAGCTCAAATTAGCACTATTTGCTGATGACATGTTAATATACCTAGAAGACCCAAAAAAACTCTACTAGAAAACTTTTACAACTAGTAAATGAATTTGGCAAAGTAGCAGGATACAAAATCAATACCCATAATTCAAAGGCATATTTTCTTATATAAGTGTTTTGTATTGTCTACCTTTCAGATTGGGTGGGGGAGACAAGTTTGGATTCTTTCTAAAGGTGCTGCTAAGCCAGCCACCTTCTGTGGCTTGATGCCTTTACCCTCTTGGAGATCTATGAATTTCAGCTTCCTCCGACTTCTTTTCTTCACCTCTCCTCTCTTTTCTGTTTCTGCTGTATCTAGCCACCTATGTTCTCTATTATTACAATAAAAAAAACTCTGCATATGATATATCCTATACTGGGATCAAAGGGTTAGTGGAAAGGAAAGTAACTAAAATCATATTTAGAGATTTTATCTCTTAAAAATTTATAGGTAATACAGTTAATTTTACTCCTGTGTGTGTATTTGTACACTTTTTCTCTTGAGAATATTCATAAAGTTACCTTTTAAGTAGACTTGTAAATTTAAGTCTTCAGCAACTCAGGGAGGAGTTTGAGCCATTCAAAAGCTAAACAATGTGTTTATGAAAATCCATGTGTTTATCTTCTAAGTCTGACATAAGGAAAATACTACTCTTTAAGAGTACTTAGATTTAACATCGGCATTGAAAAAATATAAATTTTGTCATTTAAATATTTGAAAGGATATAGTGATTGCATTTGAAGATTACTAATAGCATGTAACTGTAAAACAAAGCATTTCCTCGAAGAAACACACCAGGGTGTCATTGATTAGGTTCATGTGGAAAATAATTTTAACCACATACATATTTTTAAATGTTTGAGTATAAGAATCATTCCAAATGATGTACATTAAGTTCTCTGATAATAGGTAAAGCAGTGTATGTGTACTTTAGTTAATAAAGTTTTTCTGCCTGATTATGGTGAGAAATAGAGCCACACAGCATGATTAAGAATTCTAGGCCAGGTGCAGTAGTGCATACCTGAAATCCCAGTGGCTCTGCAGGCTGAGGCAGGAGAATCGCAAGTTCAAAGCCAGTTTCAGCAACTTAGCAAGGCGCTTGGCAACTCAGCAAGACTCAGACTCTAAATAAAATATAGAAAAGGGCTGGGGATGTGGCTCAGTGGTTAAGCGCCCCTGGGTTCAATCCCTGGTACCAAAAAAAAAAAAAAAAAAAAAAAAAAAGAATTCTATCATTAAAATTTGGTATTACAATACACTGTAATTCAGAAGTTGAATTATATCCAATGTTTGAGATAAAGTATTTTAAAGTACTGTTAGAGAATGGAAGATACTACTAAGATGGAATAGCATATTTGAAAATGCCTTATAAATGTGGTACAGACACATTTCAAGTTTGCATCACAGTTAGCTGAGTGTGCATTTTCCTCTGATAGGTGTCAGCAGAAGAAACAAGAGCAGAGAATTTGTTATAGTGTGTATATGCCACCTACAGAATGTTGCTTAACCTAGGCTGCAAGTAAGCTAAGGGAGATTCACAAACCCTAAAATACTGCTTATTTATGGATGCATATTTGTAGGGCAAGGATGTACAATATTTATCAGATTATTCAAGGGGTCTGTAACCCAATAATGATCAAGAATTATGATATTTTTGATATCTCTTTCTTAAAAATTAATGTAATGTGGGCATCTATTTCATTCCACTAGATTTTCTAGTGTTGTCATAATATTTTATATGTATATGACATTTTCAAAAGATTTTTAACTTTGATTATTTTATTGGATTCTCAAAGTGGTAGTCTCTCTGTTTTGCAGATAAAGAGACTTGGATGATTACATGTTTTTTGATGCAGTTTGTGACAAACATGTTCCATCAGAACATGGAACTCGTCTAACATGGAGATCTGTGCTTTTTATTTTTTTCCCCCTGCAACCAGTCACAATTACCCTCTTCATAAGACATTTCTAGAGTTTTTGCAAAATATTCTGCAGTATTTTTATTCCTTTTTTCTTTTGATACCTTTTAAAGCCAATTTTAATTTCTGCCAGATACTGAATATCTTATGTTCTTACGACTGATTTTGCCATAGAAAAGTTTTATGTCAATTTGAGCTAGAGATCTTTTCAGACATTTTCTCTTTCTATAATAATGCATTTAACTTGATACAGAATTTCAGATCATTGGATTTTATATGTAGAAAGCAAGATACTATCAAGCTTCACATTATCAATCCTTTCTTCAGAGCAGTTGTTGTCTTGAAAAATCCTCTACTAACTTATAGAACTGGTTAGAAGAGGGAAATTAAATCTGTTTTGAAATGATTTCACAAGGTTAGATATTAAGGATAGCTGCTTGATCTATTCTTTAGAACTTCATTATCTTTAAGTTGGAATAAAGAAGGCTGTGAAGTTCAGGTGGAACAAGGCTAGTATTTTATGGAAGCATCTGCACATATCAGTAGTTCCTTTTTATTAATGGGTAGTATTCAGTAGTCATAACTTATACATTTACTTTCTATTAATGGATATTTGGCTTTTTTCCAGTTTGTTATTATGAATGAAGTTACTATGAACATTCATGTCTAAGTCTTGTATGTGCATATATTTTTCTTAGCTGTATGATAAATGAATGTTTAAATATTAAAAAAACATAAAATTATTTTCAAAGTGGTTACATCATTTAACCTTTCTATCACCAGATTATCACCAAGACTTGTCATTGTTAGTCTTTTTAATTTTAACTATTCTAGCAAATGTTCAATGGTATTACAGTGTAGTTTTATTTGCATTTTAATGACTAATAATGTTGAGCATCATTTCTAGTGCTTATTTGCTATTTTTATGTCTTCTGTGGTAAAGTGGCTTTAAAAATTTTGGCCATTTTGTTTAAGTTGTCTTCTTTTTGAGCAGTAAGAGCTATTTATGTTATTCTGGGCTTAAGTCTTTAATAAGGTGTTTTTTTAAAAAATGTTATTTGTTCTTTTTTGTTATATAAGACAGTAGAATCTATTTTGATATATTTATACAAACACGAAGTCAGATGTTTTTAAAATGTTTTTCCCAGTTTGAGAATTTCTGTGTCATTTTTAAAGTGACTTTCAAAAGGCAGAGTTCTTACTTTTTTTCATATTCCATTTTTTTGTGCCCTAAGAAACCTAAGGTAATACAGACTTCCTAGAAATTTTCTGCAAGTTTTAGGAGTTTAGCTTTTAAATTTGAATCTATAATTCATCTCAAGTTAGTTTTTGTGTGTTATAATTTTTTTCCATATAGATATTGAATTGTTTCAGCACCATTTCAGTTGTCCCCCATTGAATTATCTTGCTGCCTTTGTCAGAAATCAAATGACTTTCTACATGTGACTTTATTTGCAGGCTTTTTATTCCTTTGGATATTTCTGGTCTCCATTCCATTAACCTTATTCTGTCCTTAGCCCAATATTATACTGTCTTGATTCCTATATCCTTTATAGAAAGTGCACACACCAGGAAATAAGTTCTCTCACTTTATTCCTTTTCCAGATTGTTTTGGTTAATTTGGAATCACCTTGTTGATTTCTACAGAAAAAAAAGAAAGAAAGCTCACTGGAGTTTTTTAGAACTTTGTTTTGAATTTATTTGCCACTTATACAAAGTTGCAAAAATAGTAGTTCCTATATCCCCTTTGTTAGCTTTGCCCAATGATCATCTCATAGTTATGGTTCTAAAACTAGGAAATTGATATTGATACAATACTATTAAGTAAGCTATACAAATTATTTCAGTTTCTCCATGCAATATTTTAATGCTGTGGGACTTTGGTCCAGACTGCATTGAATCTGTAGATCAATTGTGGAAAAATTGACATATTTTAACAATATTGAATCTTCATTCATATACATTGTATCTCTGTTTAGTTAGGTTTTCTTTACTTTCTTGAAGAATTTTTTTTCTTCAATGGAGAAGTCATATATTTGTTTAAATTTATCTTTAAATACTTTATATTTTTTGATGATTATAAGTGACATTTTAAATTTTAATTTTCAATTAGCCTTAGACATAAAACACTTTTTTTTTTTTTTTCAGTATGTTAACCTTTGTTTTAAACTTTGCTAAACTCACTTAATGATATTATTTTTGTGCATGTCTCAGGATTTTCTACATTGACAATCATGTCTGCAAACAAAGACATTTTTACCTTTTCCTTCATCTTCCTTTCCTTATCTGGATGCTTTTTCTTAATACACTGGCTGGGATCCCAATATCATGTTGAATTGAGTAATGAGGCAGACATACTTGACTTGTTCCCAGTCTTAGGGGAAGAAAGCATTCAATCTTTCACCATTAATTAGAGTTAATATTAGCTGTAAATTTTTCATAGATGTATTTGATGTGGTTGAAGAAGCTCCTTTTTATTACTAGTTTGCTGAGGATTTGTATGTTTTACCATGAACATGTGTTGAATTTTATAAAATGTTTGACCTATACTGTTTGGAAATTGATTTTGTAGTTTTTCTTTTATCATCTGCTGTTATAGTGAATAACATCAATTGTTAAAAATGTTTTATTAGAACATTATAGTTATATATAAGACTGACATAATCATACATGCATGGAATACAATTTGTTTCATTTCAGTTTTTTTTTTTCTTTTAGTCTTTTCAGTATTTTCACTTTCCCTTCCTTTTCCTTCCTCCTTTCCCCTGTTCCCTTACTCTATTCTACTGGTCTTATATTTATTTGTTGGTTTTTTTTTTAATTGGTGCTTTATAGATATACACAAAAGTGGAATTCAGCCAGGCACGGTGGCACACACCTGTAATCCCAGTGGCTGAAGAGGCTGAGGCAGGAGGAGTTTGAAGCCAGCCTCAAAACTTGAGGCACCGAGCAACTCAGTGAGACCCTCTAAATAAAATACAAAATATGGCTGTGGATGTGGCTCAGTGGTCAAGTGCCCTTGAGTTAATCCCCAGTACCAAGAGAAAAAAAAAAAAGTGAAATTTACGGTGGTATATTCATATGTGTGCATAGCATAATTTGGTCAAAAACCCAACTTAGTAATTATATTTATTATTTATATGTTATTGGATTCAATATAGCAAATTTTGTAGGATTTTTATGTCTGTGTTCATGAGGGATATTGATTTTTTTTTTCTTTCTTTGATCCTTACATCACTTAATTTAGTGAATTGCTGGACTCAGAATTAGGAAATTTTTTTTCTTTTCAGGTTTCTCGGGGACAAAATGTATAAAATTGGTATTGTTTTTTCTTTAAACATTGATTGAGTTTACCAATGAAGCCATCTGTCAAGTAGGTTTTCAAAAGTTTTTAATTTAATACATATAGGGATGTTCAGGTAGTCTATTTCTTGAATGAGCTTTGCTATTGCCCATTTTTTTATGTGTATTATAGAATTTATCAACTTAAATTTGTTTATAATATTTTTATTACTTGGTACTGGATTTGGAGAGTTTGGACTGTGTTCTAACATGTCAGTATGTTACCATTTGATTCTTTCATGAACTCCTTTTATGCTTTAAAAGGATGGGTCCAGAGCAGCCTTCAGGCTAGAAATACTTTACCTGCTCTAAGGTAATATCCCTTAAAGCAAGCTGTCTGATGCCCTAAGTATTAAAGCTCTCTCCTGTCTGCATAGTGGGAGTTAGAACCATTCCCAGATCTATGTGAGCTCCAGGAATTGTATGGACCATTGCTTTCTGAAGATTCTTTCCCTGGCCTTGTGAAAAACATTTTTTTTTTTCCACATAGGTTTAGATCAATACTTTGTCAGTGATTTGAGGGAACCTCTGTAGATCTTTGGACCTTGCTCTGGTACTGCTTCCTCTTTGGTAGTCTGTACTGCCCACAAATCCTGGCTGCTTCTGTCTAGGAGACTTTAATGTCACCTTCTCAATGCAGTGAGATTGAGTTGATGGGCAAAAACTGGGAGTTCTTGGCTCTAAAAGGTAATTTTTAAAAAAAATTCCTCAAAGTGGAAGAAACGCTGTTTAGAATATAGTGCTTATTTTGATTTTTAAGGTAGAGTCCCTAGAATAATCACTTATCAGTTGAAAATTGTTTATAGGTTATTTTGAGTATGTGGTGCAATTGACATGTTAAGACTGAACTGGAGTACTTTTATAATATCAGTTTATTCACAAAAGTGGTTCACTTAAAGGTCATTTGTCATTTCCAGTTGGTGTAAATGGCAGCTTAAGAAACTGTCCTATCTTATACTCTTGGAGCAAATAATTTCTCAACTCTAGACAGATTCCATTAAATTGGAAGATGCTTTTTAAGGAAAGACTATGCAGAGGGAAATTCAACATTTGATCTCCTGAATATTGGAGACCTAAAGGTTTTTTTGTTTCAGTACTGGATATCGAACCCAGGGTTTCACACATGCTATGCAAGCACTCTACAACTAAGCTACATCTTCAGCCCTTGAGACCCAAATTGAAGGTGAAAAGCAACTAAATAATTCACCAATTTTGTGAATCTTATATCTGATAAAAAAGAATCCTCACCCAGCCTTCCCTAGTACAAAGTCCATCATTCCACCTTTTCTTAATTAGTTCTTCTAAATGTGAGGGTCACTGAAGGAAACAAATATTTCTCTTTAATTAATTGATTTTATGATTCTGAGGATCAAACCCAGGGCCTCACACGTACTAGGCAAGTGCTCTACCTTTGGGCTACATCTCCAGCCCCAGACACTCCTCTTAATGATTACTTGAAAAGACAAAAAAGTCCCACTTGATTGTTTTTGTCTCTGGGACAGAGATGAGATGATTACAAGGCAGCTCTTGGTAATAGACAGTTTTCCTTTGGGTACGATTAAGAGAGTAAGAAAGTTATAATGTGCTACTGGTATTCAGTGGTGGTCCTTCCATGAGTGATGGCTAACCTTGGAGTAGGCTGCCCATCCAGTTTCTCCAGGATAAAAGTTTATGGGTCAGTTTCAGGACTAAGTCACCTTTCTGGTATGATTAAAGCCATATTGTTGGGGGGGGAGGGAAGAATGCCAAGCAGAGGTAGGGTGGTTTCTGTTTTTTTTTTGTTTGATTTTTTTAAAAAACTCTGTTTTTCAAGGTTGACGTATGGTTCTATTTTTCATGGAAGATTAACCTTGTGAGTGTAGGGTAAGGTAGAATTTTGTTTTCCTTCCTCCACACCCTGTAAAAACCAAAATTTAAGTCTCTCTTACAGCACCACAGGATGACTACCATAACAAGTAATGCTCTCTTTTGGAAATATGGATGGGGATGCACATCAAACAACCAGAAAATCCACTGAATTGGCTTGTCACATGGAGGTGACTTTACTGGGCTATTCAGTGATGAACTATGGGGTTTTGACATCTTCATGTACCAGAGGGTCTAGAGGTTCACCATGTGGCTTTATATCTATTTTTTTTTTTTTTTAGAAAAATGGATAATAGTTGACTTGGTCTGTAGCTTATTTCAAAACCCCAGTTGAGAAGGGTTTTAGAAATAAAACCTGAAGATTGGCATATGGGAAATAGAATATTATTCCACAGTTAAGTACCATTTGAATATGATATCCATATATCATAGTTATTTGGTGGAACTGGCAAATCTGTGGTAGTCATCTTCCAGAAGCAGGCTAAGGAAATTAATTGAGCTGTTAATGACAGGTAAGAGAGACATTTCTGATTAAAGTTGAGCTAGGGTGTTTTTTCCTTGGGAAAAGTATAAGGGATGCAGTCCTGATTTTCAGTAATGCTCCCTCCAGTCACTGATAGTCTCCAGAATGACACAAGACACCTCTGTCTCCTCAGGGTAGATTGGCTTATTATTTGATGACACCCTAGGGAAATGGGTTGCTTTTAAAGATTGGACTGTTGCTTTTGGAAGTGACTTTTAATGGCAATGAGCAAGTTCCAGAATAATTGAAGGAAATAAGCCAAGTGACCTTGCATTGTGTCTTTCATACCATTCATTAAATAAATCATTTCTAGAATAAAAAAAATGGATTGTCTATCTCAAGTTAGTGAAGGCTGTGTTAAAATAGAAGTGTCTTTTAATGTGTTGGAGGTTGAATTCCTATATGACAATGACAGTGGGAAATATTTTGTGAAGGTGTAATAAAGAAGCTATATATAAGAAAAACACTTTTATCATTGTATCTCAAGTGCTTTTAAAACTATTGATCAGAGTTCTAAATGGATGTGACAGCTTTGTCTGCAACTTATGTATTCACAGCAAAACCCCAAAGTGGGTGTTAAATAAGGACTTTTGTAGTAGTATAAAGCCTTGTTAGAATGTTCAGAGGGTTTTTTTTTACTTTGAAGTCTATTGATTGTGCTTTTGTTCTTTTTTTTAATTTTATTTTTATAATTTTTAATATGTACAACTCATAGTGCATATATTTAGTATCTTTTTACATACAACTGTATACGAAGTATATTTGTACAATTCAGGTCTTCAATCATGCATTAAGGAAAATGATATCCATCTCATTCAACCACCTTTTTTTTTTTTCTTTTTTCCCCCTCCCTCCCCTCTTGCTCCCTCCCTTACCCGCCCTTCCCTTGTGCTTTTGATCTTTTACTGTAAAGAATGACTTGCCCTGTGAGTCTCACTTTGCACCATTCTGCTTGTGCACTGTGTGAGTGAGGGTATGGCCTGTGGCCAGTGCTGCTACTTTGGGTGTGTCTCAGAACAACATAATCTCAAGCCCTGAAATTTGTGTATATAAGGGTAAAAATTGGATTCCTGGTATTCAAAGTCTTTTTCAGGTTCATAAGATTTTTCTGTAGTTATCAGATTAAAACGCATGTTTTATTAGCACTTGGTATGTTTGACTTTCTGAGTCATTTTAGCACATTTCTTAACTTTCCATTAAATATATAAATCATTAACTTTATGAAAAGAGACTAAATTATTTTCTAACTATTAGAGTTTTTTAATAGAACTTAAGAAAAATTCTGCAAGAAAAAGCACATTTGGGGCCCCAAAATGACTCAGATAATATTGGCCAGGGCATTCTCTCAAGATTTTTTTTTTTTTTTTTTTTTTTTACCTATAAAATTAAGGAGCTGGATGAGGTCGTCTCTCAGATTTGATACAATATATAGTTTTCATTTGATTGCACTTTCTTGCAAGTTTTCCATGGATTTATAGGTAGAAACTCAGAAATAATCCATATGTGTGTCAACTAATTGTCTCATACAGAATTCATTAATAACGCTAAAAGCTCTAAGGTTGTTTTCAGTTTCAGAGCCATGAAAGCAATCATGTAGTAGGTAAAATAATATTTTATAATGATCACATTAATACATGGTAAACTCTGCGTAGGGACTCAATGGATTCATCTTATGTGAAACATTACATCAGTTACAGGCAGCTATAGGCAGTTACAGCAGAATATCATACTTGTCCTACATTATGTATCTTTTAAAAAAATTTAACCACCAGTATGTGATTATTCACAGCATTATCAACATTAATACCTCTGGTTTATTTTACTTACTAAGATTGTGAAATATACACATAAAAATGTTTTAATGTCTATGTGTATTTCAAGCAATAATAGTGATAAAAGACACCGTTGGATTTACTACCAAATTTAAGAAGGATGTTTCTCTAGAGCCTTCAAAGCTCCCTGTCCCTTTCTGAATACTTTCCCCCCCATCCAGCACCACTGTTATAACTTTGAGGTTAATCATACCTTTGCTTTTCTTTAGAGTCTTATCATATTTAAAATGCCTCTAAATGAATTGTTCTTTGTTTTTTGCTTATTTTTGAAATTTCTGTTCATAGAAATAGAATTATATCATATATATTCTTCTGATACTTGCTTTTTTAGCTCAACATTGGTTTTGAGATTCACACCTAATGTGTAGCTATAGATCATTAATTGTCACTACTGAATGTTTTTAATGTACTCTTTATTCTGTTGTCAATGGACTTCTGTGTTTCCAGTTTACATTTCATTGTTGTTCATAGGAGATATTTAATGATATAGAAAATTCTTATACACTGCTCTAAGAATGCTAGAAACTTTCTAAATGTTTTGTTCAATATTCCTTAAAGGCATTATGCTCTCTTTGGGGGGAAAAGTATTTCAGAGGGAAAATAAGTAAAGATAATCTTAAGATTCCATATGTTGCTACCAGATAATGAGAACTTTACAGCAAAATCATTATCTACAAAACCATAATTCCTGTGTCAGAGAGAATTGTGTGCAAGTCCCATGAATGAAGGAATCAAAGATTTCATTGTAGAAATTAGAAGCAGATGCTTCTAAGTCAGAGGATTTTCCCTGAGAACACCACTTTTTGTTGGCGATGTCATGCTAGAAATTCATCTTGGTTGAAAGGAATTTTTGTGCCTGGTTGCTAAACCTGATATGACTTTTGAATTCAGATGGCTGTGAAAATAACATTTCTATGGTTTAAAATTCATGAATTTTACATTGCCTTCGTACTTCTTGTTGGTTCCCTGTCTAGCCTCTCCCCTCATCTCTCAACTTCCCAAAGGTACCCAGGTTTTCATTTTGATATATATGTACTTCAGGGGAAGTTGATCCCACGTCCAGATCCAGAGGTAGGCTTGTTCCTACCCAGTAATGGGAGCTGTGTGACCAAAGACATTCAATAAGAGTGAGCATCAACATTCTTTTCTTGCTTGCTTCCATATTCTGTTGTTTTGGCAACTCTGAGAAATGTTAGCTTTAAGATGGAGCTGATTTCAAGGTGCAGGAAGAAACCAGGTTCAGGTTGACATTGTGAGCTACCACATCAAACCACCCATGGTCCTATTTATCATACTTCTAAGCTCCAAGTTACTTTACCTTTTAAATTCCTTTAATATCATTTTATTAGTCCTATTTAACTACTAATAGTTAACATTTATGTAGTTTTCCATACTATCGTTATTTTCATTTTACAGATATAAAAGTTGAGATAGATGAAGGGACTTGTCCAAGGTCATACAGCTAGTTGTACAAGGTCATTTGCTTACTAAATGACCAGCTGAGTGAGACCCAGGCATTTTGGCCCCAGTGTCTAACTTTGAATTTGGTATTTTTGGTACCTGTGTGTTAGTGTATTCCAACCAATATGTCTTCTTGTATGTATACTTTTACATAAGTTGTCTTAACCTGACAGAGACTTTTCTAGAAACATGTGTCTTGATGTTATCTTGTCTCATTCCTTAAATCCATCCCTACAATGCTGCCATGGGACCTCCTTAAATTGTATATCTAACCTTATTTTTCACACTCCTGCTCACATTCTTTAATGGTTCAGCACTTTCACTGGATAACTAAATGTCAAGGCACTGGAGAATAGCATTTGCACTGTTTGTTCACTACATTGGGGGGGGGGGAATGCACCTTTTCCCCTGTAACTAACAGAAAATATTCAAGAAACTGACCCAAGTGGCTCTCACTGGGGGTGGGGGAAGAGGTGGTGAGTACATCTTAAAGAATTTTAATTTTAATTGCTAGGGAACTTATATTTCTGATGAATAAGTCTAGCAAGTCCTACTGGGTACCTAACACAGAGGCAGTACTACCCCAGGTATTAAAGAGGTAAAAAGATGCAGACAGAACCTGTCCTAGAAAGGTTTGGGTCCTCCACGGGGAGCAGAGGAATCACCTGTCAGCAACTAGGGATGTGAAAGCATGTTTCCCAGACCAGTGTCTTGCATTGTCCATGGAGAATGAAGATGTTTTGTTCTCTTGGAATTGGGTGGGTCTGTGGGACAATGCCCAAGGGAGCATATTCCAGGCAGAGGGAACAGTGTTGTCAAAAGCATGAGAAGTATGAGAGCAGGACTTGTTGAAGAAACCACAAGGAAATGAATCAGTAATTCAAAACATGAATTGAAAATGGTTATGTTGAGGAGGAGTGGGACTGATGTGAAAGATTGCAGTGCCTTAACATTTAGGTATCCTGTGAAAGTGCTGAACCATTAAAGAATGTGAGCAGGTGTGTGATATATAAGGTTAGATATATAATTTAAGGAGGTCCCATGACAGCATTGTAGGGATGGATTTAAGGAATGAGACAAGATAACATTAAAAATCCAGGCGAGAGAAAGGACTTAAAAACAGCATATTACAATGACACAGCTATCTCAATGTTTGTAGCTGCACAATTCACAATAGCTAGGTTGTGGAACCAACCTAGATGTCCCTCAGTAAATGAGTGGATTAAGAAAATGTGGTATATACGCACAATGGAATTTTACTCAGCAATAAAAGAAAACAAATTAATGGCATTTGCAGGTAAATGGATGAAGTTGAAAGACATAATGCTAAGTGAAGTTAGTCAGTCTCAAAAATCCAAGTTCCAAATGTTCTCTCTTATATAAGGAGGCTATTTCAAAGTATTGTTGGATGGGGGTACATAGGAGGATTAGAGGAACACTATAATGGTCAAGGGAAGGGAGGGTAAGGGAGGGAGCAAGAAGGGAGGGAGGGGGAGAAAAAAAAAAAAAAGGTGGTTGAATGAGACGGATATCATTTTCCTTAATGCATGATTGAAGACCTGAATTGTACAAATATACTTTGTATACAAACAGTTGTATGTAAAACAATACTAAATATATGCACTATGAGTTGTACATATTAAAAATTATAAAAATTAAAAAAAAATTAAAAAAAAAAATCCAGGTGAGAACCCAACAAGGATAAAGGGGGGAGGAGGGCATTAAAAAGGTTGAATAAGATGGATATCATTATTCTAAATGCATGATTGAAGACTTGAATGCTACGAATATACTTTGTATACAAACTGTTTTGTGTAAAAAGATGCTCTATATGTGTAGTATGAACTGTAATACATACTACATACTACTACTATAAATAAAATTTTTTTAAAAAGGTAGTCTGGAGAGAAGGGATTTTTTCTTACTAATATTATTTTTTAAATATATGTGTAGCAATTAAATCATCCTCAATCTTTCAATCATTGAGGACCATTACTTTATAAAATCCTTCTTCTCCCCTATCTTCTTCAGTCTTTGTGTCTGGAAAGATTGCTTATCAAAACAAATTAAGTCATTTGTTTTCATCTTTTTCACTCTGGCATGTGCTGTCAAAATAAGCACTTAAAAAAGTTATGAATGCCATTTTAGTGAATGATCTTTGAATTTCCATTGAGATATCACCATAGGTAAATATTCTATCAGCCTTTTTGAAACATTGAAAGATTCCCATGACTTCTTTTATGGACTTTAAGATAAAAGCCATGTAATAGTTGGTTAACAGAATTATGCTTATTAATCTTTAATATAAGAAAAATGATTTCATTTTCCCAAATACTGCTATTATCATTACCCTTTGTGTTGCCTCTATAATCAAGTAAACAAGGTGAGTATGGTCATATCAGAAAATAATGCCAAATAAGGTAAAAACTTGAAAGTAGGAGTCAGAAAAACTTTTGCGAAAGCTAGAGAAGGTGATTGGTAGAGGTAACATAGAACAAAACTTTGAAATATAAGCTACTGTGAACTGTTCTGATGAGTCTCATCAGAAGCCTCTCCAGGTACTAAAGAAAGTGCCTTAAGTTGTGGGAGAACACTCCATAACCTGGTTTCTCAGCTGTCCAGTCTGTGAGTTCATACAAGACAGGAACCCTGCACAGCCTGGGGCCTCCCTCCTACTCTCCGCCAGGCCCTTACATATGTTGCTTTCCACTCTTGGAGTTCTTTCTTCTTTTCCCCACAACATATGTTGTTTCCTCCCTTCATGAAATCTTTTCTGAATGCTGCATTCCTGCCAGTTGCAGTATTTTTCTCAAATCCCACAGCCTTCATCTTATCACATCATTTAACATTTAACTTAAAGTAAAATCACATCACTTCCTCTTGTTTCTATTGTGTTAATTTTGACTCTTCGAAGAGATTATAAACTCTTTAAGGGCCAAAATTTAGAAATAGTGTGAGAGTCTAACAGAATTTTGTGATTTTTAAAATATCATTCTCCTCACTTATTACTAAATTTAGAGGCTCTCTTTATATTTTAAAATATATAGTAAAATGGGATAATTTTTGGCTATCATAGGTATCTGTGATTTGAAGGGGATGTACTCAAAGTATTTTTATGTGACTTTTGATATACTATGATTTGCTAATATATTCTTGTTGTTAGACTGTATAGATTTCTTTTCCAGTTTTTACTTTCATGGAATATACTTCAGCAAGTACTTTTGTTCAGAAATGTAGTGTGTTTTGTTTGAATTATTTTTTTATACATTCCCCAGGAGTGGGATTATTGAGTCAAAAGATATGAACATCTTTATGACCTTTACTATAGACAAAGCCATAGTGGTTGCAGTGATTTACAGTCCTTCTCATAGCTTTTGAGAATATATCAGTTTCACTAATTTTTCTCCTTATTGCAAAATAAAGTTCTTATCTTTCTTATTCTCCCCTTTCTATAGCCAAAGACTTGCCACATAATTTTAGTCATTAGAGTGTGATGAGTATTACTTGGCATCAATTCATGTCCTCTTTAATATGAAAGTTCTTTTCAATTCTTAACCTCAACTTATAGCAAATCTTGTTTATACAAGAATGAAATAATCTGTTAGCTACCAACAGGAGAAAAAGATTTCTCAAGTTATGATCAATGATAAAATGGATAGACTACAACTACTACATATTACCAAAAAGCAGAGCTTTGACTTGTTGTATATATCATGTATCAAGCTCTGTTCTAATTGGGTCACATATGAGTAACCCATTTAATAATCTTCTCAACAGTCTCATGTCAAAGGTAAGATAAATGGACTCAAAGAAGTAAAAAGACTTGCCCTGAGACACCCAGGTGATATCAAAGCTGGAATTCAAACCCAAGCAGTCTGGCCTAGAGTCCAAGCACATTATACTACTGATTGTTACATTTCCTCTTCCCAATCTCAACCTTCCTATTGATCCCACAACTAGCTTGCATTTCAAGTGAACAACAAGGCCACTTATAGTGCAATGTTATGGTCAGATTACAGTCTCTATTGGGTTACGTTTGATAATTAGCTTAATGGTTTTTCTCTTACCAATATAAAAAATAGGCCCCAAATTAATGTATTTTTACCAAAATTACTATGATAATACTGTTAGCAGCTACACCAACAAATTATGTATCAATCTTCCTTTTCAGATATTTTGTTTGCAAGAAAAGGCATTTTTTTACAGCTGCTATAATTTATTACACACAGACAATGTAGTAAAAGTATATACTGAACCAATCTGTACACAGTGTAGTCTCTAATAAGACAGGATTAATCACCCACACATTAATATTTAAGGTGAAGTATTCCTTTGTTGATGAAAATTATAGTTATGAATTAACTGCCCAACATGATTTGCTTACCTTAAACACATTTATGCATTTTTCACATAAGTTACTTGTTGCATTTGGTGTTCTTAAAGGATGGTAGTATCTGCACAGCAACCCTACCACCAAAATTTTTCAATTACTTGGACTTTTTTCTACTTTTGTAGATCTTTTCTGCTTATGATACATACTCATCATAGTAAATATTCTGCTTTGCTTTTAAAATGGAGAGAAACTTTAAAACAGAGCAGTTTGTTTTTCAAGAAAAGTAAATATTAGTATTGGTGTGCAGCCAATGTGTGTAAATATTTTGTGAATAAATGAATGAATTATCAAGCAATCATTCAGCTTCTTGTTGGGTGGACTGTATTAGAAAGGACTTAGTTGCAAATGCCAGAATTACTTTAGGAGCAAAGATAGTTGATTGGCTCACCAAATGGGAATTTCTATGGATGGTTTCTGGTTTTGGAACACAGCTAGAGGCAGCAGTTCAAATGATGTAATCAGCACTCATTCTGAGCTTTCCTTTCTTCTGTGATGGTATCCTTCTCAGGAAAGTTCTTATAATGTATTATCAAAGATGATTACTTGCAGCTCTAGACTTATATCCTTCTCTCAAAGAGCAATATAAAGAAAGAATTTGACCTCTCTATCCCAGTATTTATACAAATTTCATGGAGAAATTCTGTTTTTTCTTAGGTTTTATGTTCACCCAGTAAATCAGCCTGTATGGTTGGAGAATGGAGTACCCTGTTTAGCCAACACAGGTCACATTCCTACCCTATATCACTTCTCCACTCGTTCAGATTGGAGAACATACTGTGATTGATAGCCCATTGGAAACTTCTAGGATGATACTTCCAAGTGGAAAGATGGTACCAAGCAGGTTGAAGCATATGTACTCTATCTTCCATCTTTTGGTTAGCCAGCACACATTTGAACCCACATACCCACAAATATCTTCTGTTTTTTTAATACATAAAATTTCAAAGGGGTAACCACCTAATATAATGCTACTGTCCCATTTACAAATAATAATACACTTAAATTTATCCCAAAATAGACCTCCCGAAGTTTAGCCCAATTGTTGCATCTGGATCTGAGGTGTGTATCTCTGATATGAATTGTTGTTGCCTAGTTGTAGGTATTCCGTCTCATTTCCTGGAAACTTATGACTCTTATTTCAGTGAACAATGCCTCCCACCCAAACAACTGATGTCTGATACTCATTAATTATGCTCATTAAAAATACTCATTAGGTCTCATTTAATTCTTCCAAATAATCTTAGGAGGCCAATAGTATGGATTTTATAGATGAAGAATCAGTCTCAGATATTAGGTGACTTGCTCAAGATCATACAGTTAGCTTTGGGGAATGTACATTAGGGTCTAGGTTTGACTGTTAGGGGAGGTTATTCTGTCTTAATCAGTTTTCTGTTCATATTGCCTGTAAACATCTGAGGATCACCCATATGAATGATGGACTTAGCCTTTCCACAGTGCTTCATTTATCTACCTGCACAGTGATTGGAAGATGGGAAAGATGGCACCAAAGAATCTAATGATCTTGCCAAAGCATTTGGCTCCAGATGGTTGATAGATGTCAGCTATTTTCTTCTTAGGTAACTGAAAAAATGGGCCATGAAGCAAAAGTGTTCAATTTTTTTATTCATCAAATTAAGTGATAAAAATAGTTCTGTGGTTCTCAAATGGCTCTTACGAGTAAATGACCCCTTTAAAATGAAAAAAAAAAAAAAAAACTATATCAACACAGAGCATACAGGAAAATTGAAAATGAGGTGTCAGTTTTCCAAGTGACTGTATTTTCAAGTATTATTATCAAGATATAGAACCTTCTAGAAACAAGTGTCTAGTAATAATGGAAGTATACTTTTGTGAGAAGTGTAGTAACGTGCTACACTAAAATATTAAGTTTTAAGAAGGCTAACCTTCAAAGATATTCCAAAGCTAGAGGCCATGCACATTTAAAAAGTTGAAAAATTTGACTTTTATGGTTAAGATTTGAGTTTTTAGAACTCAATTATTGATTTTTAGTTAGAAAATATATATTTAGGAAGAACTATATTATTACTTAAATTTAAATAACAAAGAAACTAGGCTGGGTGGTTGAAAGTAGCCTGTATTGACTCTAGAAACTTATAGATCATTGGTTCTCAACCATGGGTAATTTAACCTCTAGGACAAATTTTGGCAATATCTATAGACTTTGTGGGTTGTCAAAACTGGTAAGAGAAGGGCTGCTGGCATTTTGTGGGTATAGGCCAAAGATACTGCCGAACATCCCATAGTGCACAGGATAGCCCCTCACCACAAAGAATATTTGGCCCCAAGTGACGGTAGTACTAAGGCCAAGAAAGCCTACTGTAGAATCTTTATTGGCCAAAGACATATGTAGTAAACCAGATAGCATTTAGTGAAGATATGTGCATTGGGGATTAAAAACTACACACACACACACACACACACACTCTCACACACTCCCTGTTCTAAGATACCTTGCATATAGTGTATACTAAATATTAGCCATCATAAGTAGTTTTATTTTATCTGTTTTGAATAATGAGTGAGCCTTGGCATTTACCATTCTCACTGCCTGGAAAACACTTTCTTGAAATGAGCAGATGAATGGATTGATGGATGGAAGGAAGGAAATGACAACCCTCTTGATCAGGTGTCTGTTCAGATATTGATCCATCAGAAATGCTTCCCTTGATTACCCTGTGTGATATAGCATCCACACCACTACCATATCTCTATCAGCTCTCTCACCTATCCTGGACTTACTTTTCTTCATAGCATGTATTATCACTATGTATATGTTTATTGTCTGAATTAGAACAGGATATTTATTTTCTTTAGTGCTGTGTGCTTAGTGCTTACAGTAGGTGTTTAATGCACATATTTTGTATTAATGAATAAATGAACAAAAACAAAAAGCTGAGGCATTTGGATATCATTTTTAGGATAGAATACCACACATTAGAGACAGTATACTATTTATTCCAAAATGATCACACCCACAATAATATAGCACAATATTCATATACTTAATGCTGTTATCCATTATATTACCTTGAGGTTGACATGGGAGTTGCCCCATCAGAGTGAGTGTACTCTTAGGAATTGAGGACAAAAAAGTTTTTTGGCAGTGATGTGTCCTTAGATGATTACTGTATAAGTGGTGATGAAACTTCTATTGCTTTTGTAGTCTTGCTTTTTAGCAAATAAACATTATATAAAATATGTCACACAGATATGTGTGTTACAATTTCATAAATGTGTGACAATTAAATTGGAAGGTATGGGTCTCTGCAATCCAATTTTCCAAAATAATTTTTTTGCCTCATTTTTGTTAGGTATATTGAATTGATGTGTCTTAACCAGGCTTGTCTTATTATAATCTCTTATCAAATTAACATCTTTTTTTTGGTGGTGGTGGTGGGGAGAGATAATCCTAGAATTGAAAATCCTCTTTTGCCTCCATTCAAAAGGAGACTATATTATATGGGTAGAAATTCAAGGGGGAGAATTTCATAACTCAGTATATTTTGTTTTTAAGTTGGTTGTTAATGACAATGGAAGGGTAGGACTTGTTCACTGTTAAGGCTGTTTTTTTTTTTTTTGTTGTTGTTGTTGCCTGGAAATGACGTTAGGACAACATGGTTTGTCCATAAACACACTGTTATGAAATGTCAGATGTGAGAGGGTTGCCATGGAGTAAGAAATGTGTCCTCCTGGCACTGAGTTGGGGCTTAGCTGAGGATACAGAATAAGTAGCCATTGTCTGAGAAGCTGCTGTCTACAATTCAAATTGAGATAAATTTAGTCAATTTTTCCCCCCGGGATAGCCCATTTAAGATTAAATTTTATACTGGTATATATGGAAGAGATGGTGATTTTGCTACTTCAGTGGAACCATTTAATCAGCTTTAATGCTGTCCTGGGTAAAATGAAACTTAATCCTTTCTCTCTTTTAGAGCTCTTTTCTACCTTCAAAGAAAAAAAAAAAAAAGAAAGAAAGAAAGAAAAAAAACAAACAAACAAACAAACAAAAAACCCAGCAGTGAAATAGCACGGTCTCTTCTAAACTCTGCTTTTATTAAATGTATTCAATGATCTTCTGGTCTTCTTCTGTGCTGAATACTTTAACCATAAAATAAAAATTGTACCCAAATGAAAATTTCAAGTTATTTTAATGAAGCTCTTGAAATATTCCAAACCTCAGAAGGTTTTTTTCTCAGTTTATCTTTTAAATTCTAGAAAGTAGGTCAGTAGAAATACCCTGCTTTAATTGGTTTAATTAGAAATGGAAAATTATAGGACTAACTCAATTTAAAGTTACAGGTTTAAATAAGAAGAATTATACTGGGGTTAATATCACTTAAGAGTTTGACTTAAATAAGAGGCATTTAATCATAGCTTATAATTTCTTCCTGAAAACATTTCATATAGTAAAGAGGAGGCCTAACTATTGAAATATACGAATGTACAGAGAATATTTTTTGTCGTGGAACATAATATTTGACAAAGAAACCATTTTAAAACTGCATTTCTCAAATGATATGCCTAAGAGTATTATTCTACAGGACCTTAATAGATATACCTTGGGGAAAAATGTTCTGTACTCAAGTAAGCTTAAGAGATACTTAAGTAAATTAAAGAAGTTGCCTGCAGGATTTCTCAGAGCCTTTAATATTTTCTGAATTTCTAATAAAGTGCTAAATAGAATACAGTAGTTTGCAAACTTATATATCCCTAGATCACCATTTTATGTTCTAAGTACACAAACTTTATCTGCTTTAGGGCTTTATACCTTTGAAAATGTTAGGAATGTTACAGTGATGATACGATATCATTCACATATATTGCTTAATCCCACTTCTTTGTCTCCAAGATGTTTTTCCAATGTATACCCCAAGGATAATATATCTAACACTCTGCTCTGTACCTCCCAAATTAATACAAATTTAATACAAAAACATATCAAAAAGATAGTGCACCATGATCAAGTGGGGTTCATTCCAGGAATGCAAGTTTGGTTCAACATACGAAAATCAATAAATTCATCACATCAATAGACTTAAAGATAAGAATCATATGATCATCTAAATAGATGCAGAGAAAGCGTTCAACAAAACACAGCACCTCTTCATGTTCAAAACACTAGAAAAATTAGGGATAACAGGAACATATCTCAACATCGTACAGGCTTATGCTAAGCCCCAGAACAACATCATTCTAAATGGAGAAAAATTGAAGGCATTCCCTCTAAAAACTAGAATAAAACAGGGATGCCCTCTTTCACCACTTCTATTTAATGTAGTTCTTGAAACACTGGCCAGAGCAGTTAGACAGATGAAAGAAATTAAAGGGATACAGATGGGAAAAGAAGAACTCAAATTAGCACTATTTCTGACAATATGATTCTATACCTGGAAGATCCAAAAAATTCTGCCAGAAAACTTCTAGAACTAGGAAATTAATTCAGCCATGTAGCAGGATATAAAATCAATACCCATAAATCAAAAGCATTTCTGTATATCAGTGATAAATCCTCTGAAAGGGAAACGAGGAAAACTTCCCCATTTACAATAGCCTCAAAAAAATAAAATAAGATACTTGGGAACCAACTTAATGAAAGAGGTGAAAGACCTATACAATGACAACTACAGAACCCTAAATAAAGAAATCAAAGAATACCTTAGAAGATGGAAAGATCTACTGCACTCTTGGATAGGCAGAATTAATATTATCAAAGTGACCATACTACCAAAAGCACTATTCAGATTTAATGCAATTCCAATCAAAATCCCAATGGCATTCTTCATGGAAATAGAAAAAGCAGTCACGAAATTCTTCTGGAAAAATAAGAGACCTAGAATAGCTAAAGTAATCTTTAGCAAGAAGAGTGAAGCAGGTGGCATTACTATACCCGACCTTAAACTATACTGCAGAGCAATAGTAACAAAAACAGCATTGTATTGGCACCAAAATACACTGGTAGACCCATGGTACAGAATAGAGAACACAGAGACTAACCCAAAAAATTACAATTATCTTATTATACAAAGGCTCCAAAAACACACATTGGAGAAAAGATAGCCTCTTCAACAAATGGTGCTGGGAAAACTGGAAATCCATATGCAACAAAATAAAATTAATCCCCTGTCTCTCACCGTGCACAAAACTCAACTCAAAGTGGATCAAGGACCTAGGAATTAAACCAGAAACCCTGTATCTAATTGAAGAAAAAGTAGGCCCTAATTTTCATCATGTTGGATTAGGTCCCAACTTCCTTAATAAGACTCTTGTAATGTTAAGAATTAATATCAAGAATCAATAAATGGGATGGATCCAAACTAAAAAGTTTCTTCTCAGCAAAAGGAAAAGTTTCTTCTCAGCAAAAGGAACAATCAGTGCGCTGAATAGAGAGCCTACATCTTGGGAACAAATTTTTAACCCTCACACATCAGATAGAGCAATGTTCTCTAGGACATATAAAGAACTCAAAAAGCTAAACACAACACACACACACACACACACACACACACACACACACACACACAAATCACAAATAATCTAATCAATAAATGGGTCAAGGACCTGAAGAGACACTTCTCAGAAGATGATATACAATCAGTCAACAAATATATGAAAAAATGTTCCACGTCTCTAGCAATTAGAGAAATGTAAGACAA
Source organism: Tamias sibiricus (assembly GCA_025594165.1). NCBI lineage: Eukaryota > Metazoa > Chordata > Mammalia > Rodentia > Sciuridae > Tamias > Tamias sibiricus. The sequence goes on along the minus strand of CM046664.1, from coordinate 34,189,702 downwards.
ACTAAGATTTTATTTCACTCCAGTCAGAATGGCAGTTATTAAGAATACAAACAACAAGTGTTGGTGAGGATGCAGGGAAAAAGGCACACTCATACATTGCTGGTGAGACTGCAAATTGGTGCAGCCAATCTGGAAAGTAGTCTGGAGATTCCTTGGAAATCTGGGAATGGAACCACCATTTGACCCAGCTATCCCACTCCTCGGTCTATACCCAGTGGACTTAAAAAGAGCATACTACAGTGACACAGCCACATCAATGTGTTTATAGCAGCACAATTCACAATAGCTAAATTGTGGACCAACCTAGATGTCATTCAGTAGTTGACTGGATTTAAAAAATGTGGTACATATACACAACGGAGTATTACCCAGCAATAAAAGAGAATAAAATCATGGAATTTGCAGGTAAATGGATGGAGTTGGAGAATATAATGCTAAGTGAAGTTAGCAATCCCCCCAAAACAAATGCCAAATGTTTTCTCTGATATAAGGAGGCTGATTGATAGTGGGGTAGGGAAGGGGAGCATGGGAGGATTAGATGAACTCTAGATAGGGCAAAGGGATGGGAGGGGAAAGGAGGGGTCATGGGTTTAGAAATGATGGTGTAATGATATGGACATCCTTATCCAAAGTACATGTATGAAGACATGAATGGTGTGAATATACTTTGTATACAACCAGAAATATGAATAATTTTGCTCTATATGTGTAATATGAATTGTAATACATTCTGCTGTCATATATAACAAATTAGAATTAAAAAACATAGTTCTTTTATATACAATTGTGGTTTAATATATACAGTTTTATTATTTCTGTGTATTGATTGATGAAATGGGAAAATAAAGTTTGAATTTTCAAATCAGAGAATGAGAGAGCAGCGCCATAAAAAACTGAACAAAGAAAGTTATAAGGAAGGCCTATAAACCATGGTAAATTGGCAAAGTGAATCCTCTACTTCACTGCTGATGGTCCTAAGATGTCTGATTTCCTTGGTAGAATCAGCTGGTATGGTGGAGGAAGTGGAAGCCAGACCATGGTGGTTGAAGAGTAAATGTGATATAAGAGCCAAGACATTTATTTTGCTAGTAATGGAAGAGAATGGGTTTTGTTGTTGCTGCTATTTTTTGTCATTTGATTTCCCAGACCTTAGTTATCTCCCTGTGAGACTAGGAACTCCTCAAAGGCAAGACCTGTTTCCAGGAGCATTATAATGCATAGTACTGTCTT
>CM046664.1:34172921-34188372 GCA_025594165.1 Tamias sibiricus | reverse complement strand
ATTTTATAGAAGTATTAAGCTCAGTTTAAAGTCATGTGTAGCTAGTAGTGTCAAAGGCAGCAATTCACAAGTCATTTGTGAATTAAAATAAATGAATGAATAACTAATACACAAAACACAAATATGTGCAACATGATAGTGTATAATCATAGCTACATACATTACATGTGACATATCCCCTCTCATAGGCATTAATGTTTAATCATTTCTTCAATGATAATGATGCCAATTAGTTTAAATTATAACTTTTAAATTAGTTAACTCTGAAATTAATGGCTCTTAATACCTTGATAAAAAGATGCCTCGAAAACCAAAACACAAACAATTCAACACTAATGATAATTCTAATTACAGTGAGAAAAATGGGCTTATTGCTCTTTTGTACATTCATTATTAAATGGTGACCAACCTAAAGCATTTTACCCATTGGAAAGAACACCTAAGGCCAGAGTAGTACATGTTCAGTTGCTTAAGCAGCATCAGGAACACAATGAAGCAAGGACAGTGTCTTATTTAATATTCAGCATATGTAGTAGGTACTCAATTAATGTTTGATGAATGAAAGCCAGAAATCTGATTCCGCAGGCTCCTCTACACCTTTGTTGTGTTCCATGACTACAGACTTCTTCCTAATTTACTGAGAAAAATCTATTTTATAAATGTGCTATTTAGAAATTTAGGGAAAAAAATGTATCAATGTAAACCCATAAGTACAACCCAGAGGTTGTACAACCCAGAGGCTGTACAATGGGAAACCACTATTATCCCCTTCTGTACAACTAGCTTGATTCAACCACATGAGAGCTTCATGTCTGTCCTACAGGGACTACATTATCTCCAATGTTCACTGAGAACACTCAGGATTTTGAGTTCCATGTTATCATAATTCTACTTTACAAATAGGCTTAAATAAACAATGAAAAAAAAGAGAACATATCAAATGTCATATACATCCTTAAGTCAAACTAAATACTACAAATTTGAGACCTTATTATTCTAGAGCAATTTTAATCCTTAGTTTGATGTACTTAATCCTTAGTTTGACCTAATTGGACATAAAGCAATCTGGATAAAATGTAGCAAACAGTTAAAATTCCACATGAACTAAGTGTACATAAATCATGAACTAAGTGTACATAAAATAAACTATGTTGTAACTTTGTGTGACTGTTAACCAAATAATACTGCACATTTCTTCCATGTATCCCATATAATTATTATTGTTCCACCAGTTTAAATCAGGTATTTGTAGCCTACTGATAAAGCTCTTTAACAACCATCAAGAAAGTATAGTGTTTTTGTTTAAAAACTATAATTAAATAAGGATGTGGCTATAAAGTCTTACCTGCTGTAAAAACAAGCTTGAGTTTTCCATATTCGCATAGTATGAGTCTTTAAAGCTATGTTTAAGCTGACTGTGAAATTTTCAACTTTTTAATCTTTAGGAGCAATGGAAACTTTAAAAGGTGCTACACAGTATGAAATATTAAGAGTTAAAGTTTTATCTAAAATTATACTCTATATGGAACTTTTAAATTAAAACACCAATTTGATTCTAAATGTACCAATGGTTTGCTATTGCACAAAAAAGTTTAAAATATTCTCTAGAAAGAGTTGTTCATTTCTAGCCCTAGTTAAGACATATGATCTTGTGGTTTGGGAGGCTGAGGCAGAAGGATTGAGAGTTCAAAGCCAGCCTCAGTAAATTAGTGAAGGCCCTAAGCAACTTAGCAAGACCCTGACTCTAAATAAGAAACAAAAGGGGCAGGATGAGGTGCAGTAGTTAAGCACCCCTGAGTTCAATCCCTGGTACCAAAAGAAAAAATAAAATAAAATAAAAGACATATGCTCTTGGCCAAAATTTCTATCACAAATACTTAATGGCTCTCAAATTTATCATGATTTTATTTCCAAAATTTTCTGTTTCCATACTTAATAATTGCTTAATGATTAACATAACTAAAAATAGCCCCTAGTATAGTTCCTGGAAAATTCAAAATGACCAAAATTTATTCCACATGCAGAAGGGCAACATTCTATAAACCATACTTGTCAGAGAAAAAAATTTTCTCTGTTTAAAAAAATATTTACCAATGATGAAGTAAAAAACAAGATTGTTGATGAAATTGTTTTTGCTACAGTTAATTTGTTACACCCAAACTACAAAGTGCTATTTTCTAAATTCGAACATAATACTTTATGGGGGAACAAAAGGTCACTTGGTAGAGTTGAAATATTTTTCTAGCAGTGGCAAAGCTCCATATTACTTAACCCCATTCCTGTGGGTTCAGGTGCTTGCTAGAGAGGAGCCTGAGTGAGGCAGAGGAGTCTCATGCCCTGGAGGGGTGCAGACTCTTCATTTTCATTTCAATGACCCAGCACCCTAATGAAAGGAACAAACAGCTCCAAGGAACACGGGAACAAGTAAAATGCTACTCTATGAAGGACTCACTGAGCAATACCATGGTGCCATGCACTACAATAAGCACTTTATGCTTGTGACATGTTTAAATCCTCACAATGTCCAGGTGAGGAGCATAAGACTATCCCCATTTCATAAATAAGGAAATCAAAACAAGACAGCAAACAACAAACAAACATTCTCTAAGAAATATGCTTTAAAATTGAAAAGTAAATTGTGGAGTGTGGATTTCAACACAGGTCCTTGTGAATCTAAAACCCACCTTAATTATGATACATGGCCTCCCAGTCCATGATCACAGACTTGACCACCCTAGAGAGATTATTATACTAATTTTGTAAAAAGGGGGAATTAAGGAAGCATAAAATTTGCTTCTGCCTTGGGATTAAAATACAGGTTGAGTCACCCTATCCAAAGCACTTGGGATTAGAAGTGTTTCATATTTCAAAGTTTTTTAGAGTTTGGAAAATTTGCATAGACTACTGGTTCAGATTTTGGACTTCTGAATTAGGGATGCTCAACCTATATCAAGAGCAGCTGCTTTCTATGTACCAGCAATAATGCTATGTGTTAACCCCAAATTCTTAACAGTTACCCTACAGTACAGATATTATTCATATTTTACAGGTAAAGATGTGAAGGCTGAAGGAGGCTCAATTAACTTTCTAAGTCATTCATATATGGGCTTTAAATTCAGGTCTGGATGTTTTAACATCTACATCTTTTCACTTTTGATTGCTCTTCAATTATTCTTTGTAAAGGGCAGGCAGAAAGGAAGGCAATGCAAACTGAGTACCTACTATGTGCCAGGTACTGGACAAGTTGCTTTTGGAAGTGGGAAAGGCAGTAAGCTGTTACAGTTTGAATGTGAGGTATCCCCCAAAAGCTCACATGTGAGACAATGCAAGAAGGCTTAGAAGTGAAATGGTTGGGTTATGAGTCTTAACCCAATCAGTGAATTAATCCCCTGATGGGATTTTTGAGTGGAAACTGAAGGAGGGTAGGGTGTGACTGGAGGAGTAGTTCCTTGTGGTGTGCCTTAGAATTGAGGTGTATATTTTTTTTATGTGTGAATTGGAGTCTCTCTCTCTCTGCTTCTTGATTATCATGAGAGTCGCCTCCACCACACTCTTCCACCATGATGTTCTGCCTCACCTGGAGCCCCAAAGAACGGAGTCGGCCTTCTATGGACTGAGACCTCTGAGACCATGAGCCCTCAAATAAACTTTCCCTCCCCTAAAATTGTTCTTTTTCAGGAATTTTAGTCACAACAGCAAAAAGCTAAGTAAAACATAAGCTTAAGCAACTTGCACAAAATTCAGAAATCTACTAGTGTTAAAATATGAATAATTTATAACATTTCTCAATAATGATGTTGATGATGATAATATTACTAACAATAACCATTTACTTGTTGCTTATTTTTGCATAATATCCTGTTAAAAGGTTAGGCCACCGATACAATGCTAAACGTTCAATCCAATAAATGGAGTTCTGGAGAGTGTGAAAGAAACTAGGTAATGCTGAGAGAATGCACAGCCTCCTATTTAAGGGCAGTGTAAAATTCAGGTTCTATCTGGAGTTTCTACATTAGCATTTTCAAGTAGTAGAACATATAGTTTAAATATTTAGCAAGCTCCCCAAATAATTCTGATGTATATTCAAGTTTTAAAACCATAGATCTATAGGAACATATGGACTGGCTATCTTCCATTCTCTTCTCCAAAATTATCTCCTGCAGCTGAGATTCTAGTACAAATTAATTTGCCAAAAAATTAAACTTGCCTCTTAGTATTCCTCACTAAATCAGATTGGTATTCTCCACTTTGTTAGTATGATTTTAGTCCACATCCTGTATGTGGATGTACACACATGAGCACACATACACATATCCCACTGAATAAGAAGACAGAAATGGAAGTGAGAGAAGCTTCATATGTGCTTATGCTGCATGTCCTAGAATACGAATATTTTAAAAATCTAAAGAACATATTTTATATAACTGTATAAAAGAACTCAAATAGCATATTCACATGTATAATAGATTTTAAATTTATTTTGCCAGTTCCTACACTGAAATGTTACCAATTTTTACTAAATTTTAAAAATCAAATGCTCCAAAAATAATAGCCTAACACTTTGCACATACAAAACAACCTTAAGTATCCTGAGCAGGAATGCAGTTCATCACTAAAAATTCTGCCTGATGATAAAAATCCATCCAATAGGCAGGTTTAATGCTCAGACAATTCCTATGAGCAGAAATGAGGTTACATGAGTAAATCAAGAAATTGTGTTGATTTTTTAGGATAAATTCCAACCCAGAAATGTGCCTATAAGCAGAACTTTTCCTATCTAAGCCTTTTATTGATGATATTTAAATTCCATATATATTCAGTATAACATTTAGAAATATTCCTTTTAAACAACAATTGGGTTAAAAATAAAGTAGCATAATAGAAAAATCTAATTCAAGGCATTGTACTAAGGCAATTTTTTCCCCCTTAATGCCATCAGAATGCAATTTAAGTAAATGAAAGGATATTAAAGTGGATAATAGGGAGAGGGACTGAAAAATGCTAGGTATACTACTGATTACCATAAGACTGTTTGACAGTCTATCAAGGTTATATATGTTGATAAACCCTATGATTCACATATCCACTTGGGTATAAACCAGGAAATGTGTATGTACATGCATACTCATCAAATATTAATAGAAGTTTTATGTGTAATAGTCTAAAACTTAAAATAAGTCAATATTCATCAACAGTATATGGATAAATAAATTAGGTATGCTCATACCATGGAATATTACACAACAATGAAAAGGAATTACTGTTACATGAAACAGCATGGATGAATTTCACAGGTCAAATGTTCAGTGAAAGCCGGGTGTGGTGGCGCACACCTGTAATCCCAGCACTTGGGAGGCTGAGGCAGGAGGATCGCGAGTTCAAAGCCAGCCTCAGTAACCGCGAGGCACTTAGCAACTCAGTGAGACCCTGTCTCTAAATAAAATACAAAAAAGGGCTGGGGATGCGGCCCAGTAGTCGGGTGCCCCTGGGTTCAATCCCTGGTACCAAAAAAAAAAAAAAAAAAAAAAAATGTTCAGTGAAAGCAACCAGACAGAGAACATATCACACATAATTTCAACTTCATGAAGGTCAGAAATAAGCAAAACTACTCTCTGGTGATAAAAGTTGTAATAGTTATTACCCTTTAGAAAGAGGTTATTGACTAGAGGTGTCACAAAAGATCTTTCTGGGGTGCTGAAAGTGTATCACAAGCTGAGTTGTGGTCACAAGGTTGTATACCCTAGTAAAAATTCATTTAACTGCACACTAGAATTTCTATACTTTGCAGTGTGTAAATTATAACTCATATTTTAGAGTTAAAAAAAAAAAAACTAGTATCACATTTCTCAATCCAGGTTAACTAAACAAGTTGACTCTGACTCACAAAGTATAAGCAATGACTTAGTGCCCAAAAGCAAAGCCCATATACTTAGTTCTTAAAATTGGTTAGACTTTTTATATTTCAAGAAAAAATTATATTTCAATAAAAGTTTTAAAATGGTGTTTGTTTTTGAATAGAGTTAAGAAAATTCTCCAAATTTGAAGGCAGCTGCACATAAGTCATAATGTAAGATTATTCCTGTGTAGATTATTTAATACCCCAATTATGCCATATTATTACTGGTCTCATTCTACATTGATTTCACCTTGAACCAAGCCATAACATGAATGTGGTAGGAACACAATATTTAAACATTTCTAAAATGGATCTACTCACATTTATGATGATGTTTAGAGATTTATCATCGGGAAGGAAAATACACACACTCCGTCGGTCTTGCATGACTCTGTTGTTATGGAAATTCAATTTGTTCATTGTGTTGTGGGCTCTCTAATGGTCAGGGCTGAGCTCCGAGTCCTCAGCAATTGCTCAGGTTCCCAGGGCTCCAAAGCCAAACTCTCCTCCTCATCACACGGCTGACATGAGAAGCATCGTGCTGTCTGACTACGTAGGTTTCATAGCTGTAAAAAAGCCCAAAGGGAGGCCGATGAATAAGGTATTGAGTTCGTGAAGGCAGAGACAGGGAGGTGAGCAAAGCATAAACACTACGTGGGTGCAGGAACAGCATGTCTCAAGGCAGGGTGCCTCATTCGATACATAAGAAGTCACTGAAATGTCCTCTATATTTTGCCCACTAACAGTCTTCAAACTTTCATTCAATCATGAATTAAACTCAAAGCCAACAAGAGCTTCACACATGCAAGCACTATGCACTATAATGCTCCTGGAAACAGATCCTGCCTTTGAGGAGTTCCTAGTCTCACAGGGAGATAACTAAGGGCTGGGAAATCAAATGACAAAACATAGCAGCAACAACAAAAACCCACTCTCTTCCATTACTAGCAAAATAAATGTCTTGGCTCTTATATCACATTTACTCTTCAACTACCATGGTCTGGCTTCCACTTCCTCCACCATACCAGCTGATTCTGCCAAGGAAATCAGACCATCAGTAGTGAAGTAGAGGTTTCACTTTACCAATTTACTATGGTTTTTAGGCCTTCCTTATAACTTTGTTCAGTTTTTATGGTGCTGCTCTCTCATCATTCTCTAATTTGATAATTCAAACTTAATTTTCCCATTTAATCAATCAATTAATACATAGAAATAATAAAACTGTATATATTAAACCACAATTGTATATAAAGGAACTATGTTTTTGAAATTCTAATTTGTTATATATGACAGCAGAATGTATTACAATTCATATTACACATATAGAGCAAAATTTTTCATATCTCTGGTTGTATACAAAGTATATTCACACCATTTATATCTTCATACATGTACTTTGGATAAGGATGTCCATATCATTACACCATCATTTCTAACCCCATGCACCCTCCCTTCCTCTCCCACCCCTTTGCCCTATCTAGAGTTCATCTAATCCTCCCATGCTCCCCTTCCCTACCCCACTATCAATCAGCCTCCTTATATCAGAGAAAACATTTGGCATTTGTTTTTTTGGGGATTGGCTAACTTCACTTAGCATTATATTCTCCAACTCCATCCATTTACCTGCAAATGCCATGATTTTATTCTATTTTATTGCTGAGTAATTCTCCATTGTGTATATATATACCACATTTTTTTAAATCCAGTCAACTACTGAATGACATCTAGGTTGGTCCACAATTTTAGCTATTGTGAATTGTGCTGCTATAAACATTGATGTGGCTGTGTCACTGTAGTATGCTCTTTTTAAGTCCATTGGGTATAGACCGAGGAGTGGGATAGCTGGGTCAAATGGTGGTTCCATTCCCAGTTTTCCAAGGAATCTCCAGACTACTTTCTAGATTGGCTGCACCAATTTGCAGTCTCACCAGCAATGTATGAGTGTGCCTTTCCCCCCACATCCTCACCAACACTTGTTGTTTGTATTCTTTTTTTTTTTTAACATTTATTTATTTACTTTAGTTGTACACAATGCAATGCATTTATGTTTACATGGTGCTGAGGATCGAACCCGGGCCACACATGTGCAAGGCGAGTGCTCTGCCGCTGAGCCACAACCCCAGCCCCTGTTTGTATTCTTAATAACTGCCATTCTGACTGGAGTGAAATAAAATCTTAGAGTAGTTTGACTTACATTCCTCTAATTGCTAGAGATGTGGAACATTTTTTTCATATATTTGTTGACTGATTGTATATCATCTTCTGAGAAGTGACTGTTCAAGTCCTTGGCCCATTTATTGATTAGATTATTTGTGTTTTTTTTTTTTTTTTTTTTTTTTTGTGTGTGTGTGTGTGTGTGTGTGTGTGTGTTTAGCTTTTTGGGTTCTTTATATATTCTAGAGAGTATATATATATTCTAGAGAGTATTGCTCTATCTGATGTGTGAGGGGTAAAAATTTGCTCCCAAGATGTAGGCTCTCTATTCAGCTCACTGATTGTTTCCTTTTGCCAAGAAGAAACTTTTCCTTTTGCTGAGAAGAAACTTTTTAGTTTGGATCCCTCTCATTTATTGATTCTGGATATTAATTCTTACACTAGAAGTGTCTTAATAAGGAAATTGGGACCTAATCCAACATGATGGAAATTAGGACCTACTTTTTCTTCTATTAGATACAGGGTTTCTGATTTAATTCGTAGGTCCTTGATCCACTTTGAGTTGAATTTTGTGCATGGTGAGAGATAGGAGTTTAATTTCATTTTATTGCATATGGATTTCCAGTTTTCCCAGCACCATTTGTTGAAGAGGCTATCTTTTCTCCAATGTGTGTTTTTGGAGCCTTTGTATATATAAGATAATTGTAATTTTGTGGGTTAGTCTCTGTGTCCTCTATTCTGTACCATGGGTCTACCAGTGTATTTTGGTGCCAATACCATGCTGTTTTTGTTACTATTGCTCTGTAGTATAGTTTAATGTCAGATATAGTAATGCCACCTGCTTCACTCTTCTTGCTAAAGATTAGCTTTAGCTATTCTAGGTCTCTTATTTTTCCAGATGAATTTCATGTCTGCTTTTTCTATTTCATGAAGAATGCCATTGGGATTTTGATTGAAATTGCATTAATCTGTATAGTGCTTTTGGTAGCATGGTCACTTTGATAATATTAATTCTGCCTATCCAAGAGCAAGTAGATCATTTCCATCTTCTAAGGTATTCTTTGATTTCTTTTTTTAGGATTTGTACAGTTTTTGGTGTATAGGTCTTTCCTCTCTTTCACTGAGTCCCAAGGATTTTCCAATTATCTTTTATTTTTTTTTTTTGAGGCTATTGTAAATGGGGTTAGTTTTCCTCGTTTTCCCTTTCAGAGGATTTATCAGTGATATACAGAAATGCTTTAATTTATGGGTATGGATTTTATATCCTGCTACTTTGCTGAATTCATTTCCTAGTTCTAGAAGTTTTTTGGCAGAATTTTTTGGATCTTCCAGGTATAGAATCATATTGTCAGAAATAGTGCTAATTTGAGTTCTTTTTTCCTATCTGTATCCCTTTAATTTCTTTCATCTGTCTAATTGCTCTGGCCAGTGTTTTAATAACTATGTTAAATAGAAGTGGTGAAAGAGGGCATCCCTGTTTTGTTCTAGTTTTTAGAGGGAATGCCTTCAATTTTTCTCCATTTAGAATGATGTTGTTCTGGGAATTAGCATAGATAGCCTTTTACAATGTTGAGATATGTTCCTGTTATCCCTAATTTTTCTAGTGTTTTGAACATGAAGAGGTGTTGTATTTTGTTAAATGCCTTTTCTGCATCTATTGAGATGATCATATGATTCTTTCTTTAAGTCTATTGATTGTGATGACATTTATTGATTTCCATACGTTGAACCAAACTTGCATCCTGGAATGAACCCCACTTGATCATGGTGCACTATCTTTTTGATATGTTTTTGTATTCAATTTGCCAGAATTTTATTGAGAATTTTTGCATCTATGTTCATTAGTGTTATTGGTCTGAAGTTTTGTTTCTTTGATGTGTCTTTGCCTGGTTTTGGAATCAGGGTGATATTGGTCCTCATAGAGTAAGTTTGGAAGTGCTTCCTCTTTTTTCTATTTCCTTAAATAAATTGAAGAGTATTGGTATTTGTTTTTCTTTAAAGGACTTGTAGAATTCAGCTGTGTACCCATCCAGTCCTAGGCTTTTTCTTGTTGGTAGGCTTTGAATGACCTCTTCTATTTCATCATTGAAATTGTACTGTTTAAATTGTGTATATCATCCTGATTCAATCTGGGCAAATCATATGACTCTAGAAATTTGTCAATGCCTTTGACATTTTCTATTTTATTAAAGTACAAGTTTTCAAAATAATTTCAAATTATCTTCTGTATTTCTGTAGTATCTGTTGTGATATTACCTTTTTCATCGCATATAATTTGATTTTCTCTGTCCTTCTCTTCATTAGTGGCTAAGTGTCTGTCAATTTTGTTTATTTTTTCAAAGAACAACTTTTCTTTTTTGCCAATTTTTTCATTTTTTTTTTATTTTGATTTCATTGACTTCACCTCTGATTTTAATTATTTCCTGTCTTCTACTGCTTTTGGTATTGATTTGTTCTTCTTTTTCTAGGGTTTTGAGATGTAATGTTAGTTAAGTCATTTACTTGTTGATTTTTTTTCTTTTTTAAGGAATGAAGACCATGCAAAGAACTTTCCTTTTAGAACTGTCCTTTATAGTGTCCCAGAGTTTTGATATATTGTCTATGTTCTCATTCACATCTAAGAATTTTTTAATCTCCTCCTTGATGTCTTTTGCAACCCACTTTTCATTCAGTAGCATATTATTTAGTCTCCAGGTATTGGAGTAATTATTATTTTTTATTTTGTCATTGATTTCTAATTTCATTCCATTATGATCTGATAAACACAGCAGGTATATCTCTACTTTTTTATATTTGCTAAGTTTGCACTTTGTGGCATATTATATGGTCTATTTTAGAAAAACATCCACGTTCTGCTGAGAAGAAAGTGTAATCACACTTGTTGAAAGATGAAATATTCTATATATGTCTGCTAAATCTAAGTTATTGATCATATCATAGAGTTTTCTCTCTCCTTCTCTTCATTAGTGTAGCTAAGGATTTGTCAGTTTTATTTATTTTTGTGCAGCTTTTTTTTTTTTGTTTGGAAGATCTGTCCCAGTGGTGAAAGAGGTGTGTTAAAGTCACCCAAGATTATTGGATTGTGGTAAATTTGACTCTTGAACTTGAGAAGAATTTGTTTGATGAAGCTAGATGATCCATTGTTTGGGGCATATATTTTTATAATTGGTATGTGTCTTGTTGGTGTATGATTCCCTTGAGAAATATGAAATGTCCTTCTTTATCTCTTTTGATTAACTTTAGCTTGATGTCTACTTTATTTGATATGAGGATGGAAAAGTTTGCTTGCTTCATCAGTCCATGTGAGTTGTTTGATTTTTACCCAACCTTTCACCTTCAGTCTGTGGATGTTTTTTCCTATCAAATGAGTCTTCTGGAGGCAGCTCATGTTTTGGTCTTTTTTTTTTTTTTTTTCTAATCTCAATCTACCAGTTTATGTCTTTTGATTGGTGAGTTTAGGCCATTAACATTCAGGGTTTTTATTGAGACATGATTTATATTCCCATTTTTTGTTTATTTTTGTTATTTAACTTGACATGGTTTCTCCTTTGATTAGTTTTTCCTTTAGTGTAATACCTCCCTCTAGCTGATTTTCATTGTTATTTTTCATTTGCTCTTTATGGAATATTTTGCCAAGGATGTTTTGTAGTTCAGGTTTTCTGTCAATTATTTTAACTTTTGTTTATCATGGAAGGTTTTATTTCATCATCAAATCTAAAGCTTAATTTTGCTAGCTACAAGATTCTTGGTTGGCATCCATTTTTCTTTCAGAGGTTGATATATATTGTTCCAGGATCTTCTAGTTTTCAGGCTCTGGGTTGAAAAATTTGCAGTTATCCTAATTGGTTTTTCCCCATATGTAATCTGATTCATTTCTCTCACAGCTTTTAATATTCTCTCTTTATTCTGTATGTTAGGCATTTTCATTATAATTGGACTTGCTGTGGATCTGTTGTGATTTTTTACATTTGGCATCCTGTAAGCTTCTTGAATTTGGTTTTCCAATTCATTCTTCGTGTTTGTAAAGTTTTCTGTTATTATTTCATTGAAGAAATTGTTCATTCCTTTGGTATAGAACTCTATGCCTTCCTCTATCACAATAACTCTTAAATTTGGTCTTTTTATGCTATCCCATATTTCTTGAATGTTCTGCTCATGGTTTCTTACCATTTTCACTGTGTGATCTTCATTCTTTTTTCAATATTATGTATTTTGTCTTCATTGTCTGAGGTTCTGTCTTCCAAGTGGTCTACTGTTGGTTGTACTTTCAATTGAACTTTTAATTTGCTTCATTTTTTCAAGTTTGTTTTTTTGTTTTGCTTTTAGAACCTCTATCTCCCTAATGAAGTCATCTTTTGCTTCCTGTATTTGTTTATGTAGCTCTATCTCAAAATGATCTTTTTTCTGCCTGTATTTGCTCTCTTTATATCATTCTTTAATTCACAGAACATTTTAATTATGTATGTCCTAAACTCCTGCTCTGTCATTTTTCCACTGTGTGCTGACCATGGATTCTAATAATGTGGTATCTTGATTTGTTTGGGGCGCTTTATTCCCTTGTATTTTTTCATGTTGTTCGTTTGTCTTCCCTTCTTGCTCTGTGAGTCTGAGGGGTCATTATCCCCTGTAAGTTTATAGTGCTCCTGTAGGTTCCAATACCTCTCCTTTGTGGGGAAGGACAATGTTAACAGATTCCAATATAAACAATATACAACCTATAAACAAGTTTGTTTGCTTTAAGAAGTACATAGTTCTGTTGAATATACAGAAATATTGAATATGATATATTATCTATAATATAATCAAATAGGTGTTTGTAAAATGGTTTACAGTTTCTGATGGTGGACAATAAACTGGGGGTGAGGTGTAGGATGATATGCATGAGGATGCAGGATATGAGGATATAGAGTTAGTATATCTTAGGAAATGTAAAAGAGAATCTAATGAAGAGGGTTAGTAGCAGGAAAATAGACAGGAAGTAATTTGGGTAGACAAGTACATGACAAGTACAGTACAGAACATAAAAAAACACATATATATTTTTAAGAAAATAAAGAATGTTAAAATAGTAAAAATTGGAGGAAAAAATGAAGAGGAAAAAAAAAAGGAAAAAAAGGAATATACAACACAACTATAATATATTTTTCAAATGTTCCAGTCCTCAAAAATCTTAATTCATGCAAAGTACTTGGTTTCACATATGTTGTTGATATGAGGGCTGGAGAATAGGGGGGGGCAAAGAAAAAGAGAAAAAAAATCTTAAAGAAAGAAGAAACCAAGATTATTAATTGTTTTGGTTTGATATCAGCATCTTTCCTGCTTCCCTCTCATCCAATAGGTAGGGTTGTCTGTTGTTAGCTGGTATCTCTGCCCTCAGGATGGTGAAGGTAACCAGGGTAGGAAGGCTGGTCCTGGTGCAGGGCACCTGGAAGTGAGGAGTGGTGCACCCACCAGTCCCTAAAGGGAGACTGCACCTCAAGGGTCTCTTTTGGGGACCACTTGTATGACTTGAGTGCCTGTTCTTATCTCCCTATCTTGCCTGAAGATTTCACAGTTCCTGGACTATCTTTTAGTCTCCAAACTGTGTGCACCCTCTCCTCTCCCTTGTAGATCCCAATTAAGGGACCTCACTCACCAGAGCTCCCGTGGGCAACACCCTGGTTGCACTGTGCACCCGTCCCACTGAGAATGTTTTGTGTTGGGCAGTTACTGTGCTGGTTACCAGTGCTGGGGAAAAGGGGGGAGTTGGTAAGTGGGTACCTGGCCAGCTGGAGTTCCAATCTGGGAGATGCCCCCCCAAAGATGTGAGGAAGGTGACACAAGGGAGGCAATAAGGTGTCAGGTCAGGTGTGTGATATGTTGTTCAGAGATGAAGCTTTGTGGCATGCAGTGTTGAGGCTGTTGGCTGTCTTCAGAACCTGTGGGATGTCCCCAGGTGCAGGTAGACTACTGCACGTAGGGGACTATGAGAGTAGCTGCCAAATGCACAAGATGGAGGTGACTGGGGAAGCCCTACGTTGGTAGATGGGGGTCCACAGGGGAGCAGTGGCTAGAGTTCCTGTGGGTGGGTAGTGGCTGAGTGTCCTGTGGGAAAGGGAGCAGCGTCTGGGAGTTCTGGGCTGCTGACCACAGTGATACTTACTAAGGCACTCGTGAGCGCCTGCTGTGGGCTACTAAGTAGCTGGGTCAGGAGTTGGGTGGGAGTTGGGTGTCCTGTCTATGTGAGGCCTTGAATCCCTGACATGGGCACAGCACTGGTGATTTCTGCATGGAGCAGTGTGTAGGGGTCCTCTATCACACTCAGAGAAGCAGTATTCCCACTAGTTGAGACCCAGGCCATGAAGAGTGACACAGAATGCTGCCTCCCTCTGGTGGGCCAGATCTTGGATGTCCCCAGAACTGGTATTTTGGATGCCTCTCATATCTAATCAATAGACTAAAGGTTATTTTTATTTTTAAAAAACATTATCTGATTTTGATGCATAAAATTTTGTTTATAAGTAATGAAAATTTAATCCCCAACTTTCAATAATCACCTCTCAATTCCGTTTCATGTCTTATTGCATTGGTAACATGTCAGAGCAATTTTAAAAGTGGCAAATGTTTCCTACTTTTAAGAGGTTTATATATATTATTGCTAATAGAACATTATTCAAAAAGATATATTAAGATTAGTTGTCCTCTATGTATTGGGTTATTCCTTGCCAACTTCTTTTATAGGATGCAACAGAATTTCTAGGAATGTGTTTTCAAAGAAACACAAATCAAACATAAATGAGATCAAATCTTGGCCTATTTGCTCTTTAAAGTTAAATGTCTATCTGCTATCAGCAGGTGGGAAGAGAATATATTAGCATAAGAAGTGAATATAATTTAGTATTCTTTTTAATTTATAAATAAAAAATGCCATCTATAAAAGAATCAGTCAAAAGTAAATCAAAACAAATGGTAATCATATGTGGCATTTCCTCATTAGGAAGGTGACCAGAAGTCTGCTTAGAAATTTTTTTTGGTACTGGGGATTGAACTCAAGGGCACATGACCACTGGGCCACATCCCCAGCCCTTTTTTGTATTTTATTAGAGACTGGGTCTCACTGAGTTGCTAAGTGCTTCTCCATTGCTGAGGCTGGTTTTGAACTCATGATGCTCCTGCCTCAGCCTCCCAAGTGCTGGGATTACAGGTGTGCACCACCAGGGCTGACTCAGAAAGTCTGCTTAGAAATTGTTGTACTCTTCTTAAAGGATATGCGCAACTGTTTCCACATTAGGTCAGAGCTATCATATCACTTCACTGGGTTGCTGGAGGTCAGTGCTACAGTTTTCTCCACAATGGATGGTCAGCCATGTATTCTGGGACCACAATCTAACTGCATTCCAAATCTAATCCTTCATCTAGAAA
>CM046664.1:34137398-34172821 GCA_025594165.1 Tamias sibiricus | reverse complement strand
TCAGTATAGAACTTCCAAGTATATAATAAAAATCAAAAGTCAATCTACTGCATAACAAAAGAAGTTCAAATTTCAGGGCCTTCCCTCATATCAAACCTATCAATGGCCTTGGGAAAGAACCTGAAAGTTTAACATGGTCACATGTTAACATACAATTAGAAGAGTATTGTATTCCGTTTCTGAAGCTCCTTTTATCACTTTGGGTTGGTTGGTGTTGGACTGATTGTGGGCATTTGGGGGAACATCAGCAGGGAAAGTTAACTTATTGTGGACATATTTATTTGGCGTACAATCACACCTTCATGTATAGAAAGTTATTGTTAGCCATTCTGGCATAGACTCGAGTTTTCTTTCAAATGAGATGTTCTTACGGGTCATTTAATACTAACACTAATATTACTCACCTCAAGGAAATGATGGGGATATCACAGTTGGACTTGTTTTGGAAAGATGTTTACTACTGACCTGCAGTGGTGTTGCAGGGGGCATAATTGACATTAATGAGTGCTGATTTTGCACTTGAGTGTCACTGTGCTTCTTTTCTTTGACTTTCCATGGAGATTCTGAGATACATGGGATACAGGAGACTTAATCATTTTCATGGACCACTGCCTTAATATAAACAAAGAAAACACTAGGCACACTGCCTAACATATAAACAAGGAAAACTACAGGCATTAATTTTTAAGGATTTTTTTTACAAAATCTTGTATTAGTATTTGTATCCTTCAAGAATCAAATTTGAACTATGAAGTATAAGATGACAAGGTTCTTTTAACAAAATAGCACACTGAGTGAACTTGATTTGTGGTTCCATTTTTTATTTGGGTCACAAGAGATTCAGAGGTAGCCATGTACTATTGGGTTTGTCTTTGATTTGGGCTTGATTAGGGTGGTGGAAACACAGGGCTTTTATAGCCTAGTGATGCTTTCTGGTAGCTGGTTAGGGAGTTGCTCAGCTCTGAGTTGGGCTATCTTGCCAGGGTGTTCACCTCACAGCTGTTACTAATCTGCTGTGCTCCATGGGCTGGAGAACAGGGTGAAGCACTGGCTGCATTTTGCTGACCCTTACTGCACTCACCTTTTGCTAATCTGAGTATCTGTCTCTTGGCCCTACAGGCTCCCATCTTCCACAATCATTTCTTCATTAAAAAATCCCACAGGAAAACACTTGAGTTTTTCTTTCTTCTGCACTGCCTGGCTGAAACAGCTTTGAACCTTCAACAAGATGTGGAAATTCTCAACTCCATGAGAAAGAGGTTCACTCAGTACTAAGTGCTTTGCAAAATGAGTCTTTGCTCTTGAAGCTCAGAAACTTTTTTTTTTTTGACTTAAACTTGTGTGACACTTAGACTTTAAAACAATAGAATGGATTTGCACCTCGTAGGAGAAGTTGGAGATAGAAAATTTAAAATAAATAAATAATCAGTGGAAGGCAAGGTATCCCAGAAAGAAGAGTAGGTAATAAGGCATGTGTGTGTGAGAAGAACCTTCCAAGAATGACAAGGAGTGTACAAGGAACCAGAACACCTCCCACCCACGTGCAGCTCAGCTAAAACAAAGGTAGAAAAATTAACACTATATTTGTCTTCTCCAGTGCATATTTAACATGTGTATCTCATTGTTTGAGGGTCATGGGTTGTTGTGATGTTCTTTCCATTATTGTAAAATGAATTCTTGGAAAACTTGAGGGGCTCTTTTAGCAATTGTTCATGAGGCTTAATTAACCCAGGACTCCACTGTATGGAATCATAACATAATCAATATTCCAACAGCTAAGAACAGTTAAGAAAGAAATCAGGAAAAATGATTCCTTTCACAATAAACTTTAAAAAAAAATCTGGGAATTAATCTAACCAAGGAAGTGAAAGAATTCTACCAATGTAGAGAACTATAGAATACTGAAGAAAGAAATTCAAGAAGACCTCAGAAGATGGAAAGACCTGCCATGTTCATGAATAGGCAAAATTAATTTTGTAAAAATGGCCATACTACCAATAGCAGTATTCATATTCAATCAAAATACCAATGAAATTCTTCACGGAACTAGAAAAATCAGTCCTTAAATTCATTTGGAAGAATAAGAGACATAGCAACACCCTTCATTGCTGAAGAAAGAAATTATTATCCAAATTATGGAATAAACCCAGGTGCTTATCAACAAATAAATGTGTCAAGAAAATGTGGTATATATACACTATGAAATTTTATTCACAAAAAAAAAAGAATGAAATAATGACATTTGCTGGTAAATGGACAGAAATTGAAAAAAAAAAAAAAAAAAAACATGCTAAGTGAAAAAAAGCCAGATTTAGAAAATCAAGAGCCAAATGTTTTCTTACATATGGAAGCTAGATCAAAACAAGGAAAAGCAGTGGCAGGGGAAGAGACTGGATAGGTCATAAATGTATAGAGCAGGAGAACGTGAGAGGGAGGAAAGAAGGAAAAGGGGTAGAAATAAGGAATAAATTTAATAACAGCATGTTGTGTACATGTATAAACATAGCAAAAAGAATTTCAGCTGTGGGGCTGGGGTTGTGGCTCAGGGATAGAGCACTTGCCTAGCACATATGGGTAGCTGGGTTTGATCCTCAGCACCACATAAAAAAATAAAATAAAGGTATTGTGTCCAACTAAAACAAAAATATTAAAGAAAGAAAAGAATTTAAGCTGTATGTACATGTAGAAAATACCAGTAAAAAAGGAGTAAAATGTAGATCAATAGTGGAGAGTATGGGAGAGGGAGGAGGAAAGGGAAAGGGGGGAATGGGGATAGAAATCAGACTCTTTGCAGGTATGATTTTGGCAAATGAACTAAAACAGTATGAATAATCATAATGATCTAATTTGAGAGAGAGAGAGAAAAAAAAAAGAGAGAGAGAGAGACTTACTCTGACTGACTCCTGGGGACAGTGGGGTCATTGAAGCCAAGAGTGGATTAAGCATTTGTAATAATTAGGGGATTTGGGAGAAATTCCTCTATACCTGCTGGGATTTTGCAAAATTTTAATTTCCTTCTGGAGCCAAAGGTATGGGAGTACATATGGACTTTCTTATCAGCTTGTTCAGGTGTAGGTACAAAGGGGGAAGGGGTGGTGAGTCTTAAAATAAATCAGTGGTCACACATCATAAATTCCAAAAAATGGAATGACACTCTTACAATTCCTGATTAAAAAAAAAAAAAAAAAAAAAAGGAATCATTTCATCTTTACTTCAGCCTAAATAGTCTTAATTAATCTGCTGATCTGTCTTTTTGTTTTCTCTATTCTTTTTTTGGTACTGGGGACTATCTTGGGGGTGCTTTATAACCATCCCTTTTTGAGACATGGTCTCGCTAGATTGCTTAGGGCCTTGCTAAGTTCATGAGACTGGCCTTGAATTTGCAGTCCTACTGTCTCATCTTCCTGAGTTGTTGGGATTATAGACATGCTCCACTGCACCCAGCAATCTATACTTATCTTTACTGATTACCTCTTCTGTAAGCTCAAATCTACTATTGAGGCTTTTTAGTGAATTTTTCAGTTCAGTCATTGTATCTTTCAGTTTGGAATTTCCCTTTCTTTCTTTCTTTTCTTTTAATAATTTCTCTTTATTCTGTTGCTGAGTCACTGTCATCATCACTTTACTTTAAGAATAGTTCCTTTTGTTCTATGTTCACATTTATAATAACTGCTTTTATGTCTTTGTTAGCTATGTTAAAAATCTATGCTCCTCTTGAGACAGTTTTTATTGAAACTACTTTTCCCTCCCTATGTATGTATATGGGTCCCACTTCTCTGTTTGTTTATGAATCTTACAATTTTTCTTAGCATTCGTGTGTGGAAGGTGAATGTTTTTGATAAATTTTTGTATTCTGATTCCCTTTCTTGCCCTCAGCATTGGAGGTCTTTGCTCAGTTTGTTTAATAATTTGGAGTCTGCTTCTCCTGTTGTGTGTGGCTGCTGATGCTCATTCCTCCCCTTCTCCCTCCCCTCCACCTCCACCTTTCTCTTCTCCTTGTTTTGTTTTCATTTCTATACCTGACATTCATGTAGTTGCCCATGGGTAAGCATATCTTAGTGGTCATCCTGTGATTGGTTAGGGGTTGTTTTTAAATTCCTTGAAAGGATGAGGCTTGGCGTTGCACTTCCTTGTTTACTAGTCTTCCTTGGGGTTTTCTTTCTCTGTTTACAAGGCATCACTTTCTTCCAGGGGTGACTAGCTATTTGGGGCCCTCTGGTTTCTCTCCTTCAAGTTTACAGTCTTTTACGAGCAGTCTTCCAGGCCAGCAAGGGAGAGTTGATTTTTAATCAAGGCCCACTTTACCTATCTTATTCCTTTGTACTCATTGTTAAATTTCTCATTGGTCTGCTGATCTGTCACTCTTCCTGACTGGTATTGCAAACTCGGGTTACTTGTGGTATTGTACTTCCCTGACATTTTGTCCGTAGAATAGTGACAGTGTCCCAGGCATGGAAATCGTGTTGTTCTCCAAATAAACTTCCTTTGGCAGTGAGTTGCCAGTTTTCACAGCTTGCCCCTTACTAGGACTTCCACCCCAAGGAATTGGAGTGGGTGTGGTGTTGGACAAGTCCCCCAACCTGAAGCACCACACACTTCGTCTGTTTAACAATATTCAGTAAATTTTCCCAAACCAACTGATCCATTTGTTTTGTGTTTTCAGTCAGTATCCAGATTTTTAATTGTTTCTGACAGTTTTTGTCTGGGGGGATTTTTGTCAAATTTTGTGTTACTCATTCTGGACATTATTTCTCTGCCTCTTCTGTTTTCCTCTTTCCCACTGTGTCCCTCTGTCTCTCATTTTTAAATATGTTAATTTTATTCAAATATATTTTAGTATATGTTCTGAAATAGGGCTCTATTAGCTATTACTTAATTCATGTTTAGTACTTAATGCTACTTGTTGATTACTACTTGTTGATTAACCTGTGTTTTGCACTGATTTATAAATTGTTTTTCTAATTTCAGTGATATTTACTATACCTTTTTTTCTCTCTCCGCCCCACCTTTCTCTCTCAGTTATACCTCCTTTCCCTTGGTTTTTCTATCTCTTTCTCTCCTTGACTCTTGAGCTTCTTCATAGACCCAGTCTATTTAAACCTGTC
Organism: Tamias sibiricus; assembly: GCA_025594165.1. NCBI lineage: Eukaryota > Metazoa > Chordata > Mammalia > Rodentia > Sciuridae > Tamias > Tamias sibiricus. The sequence continues at coordinate 34,167,716 of CM046664.1, read as the reverse complement.
TTTTGACGTTTCTCCTTATTGTTTTTCACTGCTCAGTTTCGTAAAGTTTCTTCTTCTCTTGCTACACCTTAGTGCTGATATTAGACTAAGACAATGATAAGGTACAAAAATTCTAGGAGGCTCTCACTCTTGGGTCCTGCCAGTGTGGCCCTGGCACTTGTGGGACTTTGCTTTATCAAGTTTTGACCCCATGTGCATGGTTTGCCCTAGTCATCCTGTGCCCTGGTGCCCATAGTGTGCATTTCTTGGAACTTGAATTCTGTCCCAGATTGGCTGGATTTATTTACAATTTTGAACCTACCTGCACTGTGCATTGTGCCAGGTATGGAACCTCGGGACACCAATTCTCTTATTTTCTTCAGATATCCTTTCTTAAGTCTAGTACCTTCCCCATTCCTTATTATGCTCATCTTTTTGTATCATGTGACACATTGCCAAAACATTTATCCTAACCTCATCCAAGCTCTTTATAATATCTATTTATTTGGTGAGAGCCCCTCTGTAGGAGCCAATGGGCAGTGGGGCAGTGTATCAGTGGACCTTATTCTGGAAGTTAGTGAGAATTCAAATTAAAAAAAAAAAAAGTTTGTAGATGTAGATAGACACAATGCCTTTACTTTACTTATTTTATGTGGTTCTGAGGGTCAAACCAGGGCCTCACATGATAGGCACGTGCTCTGCCACTGAGCTGTAGCCCCAGCCTGAGAATTCAAATTTGACTTGTTCTTTCAGTGTATCAGAAGAAGAGTGCCAAGAACTTCTCCAGGGTTAGTGAGCTTTTACAAGTGTGTTACAGAGGAGGGAAGGTTGCCTGTTTGGTCATCTTCTTAGTATCTTATATACTAGTGGTTTGATACTCAAAGGTGAGCTTTGTCTTCATTCCTAATTGTCTGCCATATTCTTGCCAACTTGGGGGTCTTTGGTTCTTTTCCCATTCATTCCCCCCTTTCTTGTGTGTGTGTGTGTGTGTGTGTGTGTGTGTGTGTGTGTGTGTGTACAGCTCTCTGAAGTTGTTTAAAATAGTTTTTTTTACTTGTTGATGGACATTTATTTCATTTATCTGTTTATATGTGGTGTTGAGAATTGAACCCAGGGGCTGACACATGCTAGGCAAGCACTCTACCACTAAGCCACAACCTGAGCCCCTGTCGTGTTTTTAATGTGGTTTCCCTGAACAATGCTGTTCCATTTGTTATTCTGTTTGTTCACACATCTGTCTATATAAGGTGTATCTGTCGAACATATCTTCTATTATGGGGATTGTGGAAGACACTGGGGTTTCAAAGACAAACCTGCTCCAACTTTCCCTTGTCATCCTAAGCTACAGAGAAGTGAGATGGAAATTACACAAGCTGGGATATCTGCAGTGGAGGAAAGGTACTGATGTTGCTGATCTAGGTAGGAACAGTAAAGATCTGTTTATCCTCATTTCATAAAACTGGCAGTAAATCCTTTGAATTTTTAATTCCTCCCCTCATCAGAATTGATATATATGGTACCCCATTCTTAATTTTTGTTCTTGCTTTTGGATTGTTGGCAGTTTGTCCCCAACCCTTTGCCCCACCCAAGAATATCATTATTTGTATTCTTACTCACTAGAGGTAACAAACCCTGATCATGCGTCTGTGGTCCTCTGGAAGTTATCTTTCCCTTGTTTTTACCTGACTCTCTTGGCTTTTTTTTTTTTTTTCTTTGATTGGTGGTGCTGTCTTTTTTGCTTCTTTGTTATATTCTGTTCTTCTAACTCTTGACATTCCTGAATGTTGTGCCAACTCAGTTTGGTTGAAATAAGAGAAATAAGAGTGCCCAGGACTCTAAATCTTCTTCAATACTCTGAGCATCTACATGCAAACGACAGGCTAATTTCTATCAATTATGTCCCACTTTCCAAACATTTGGTGGATTGCTCCATGTGGAGGTAAGCAACACTCCAGATAGATTATCATATTTTCTAACATAGTGATTTTCCTATCTCTTAGCATCCTACAAGGAAACCTACCCAGTTGTCACATGCTGGCTTTCTCCGTATTTTACTAGTTGCCAGATGTGCCAGTCCACACTGTGGGGTGCCATTCAAGGGCCACTTTTTTTTTTTTTTTTTAGGGCCACTTCTTTTCAGTGTCCGTTTGCATAGCTGTAGTGCAGTCCTCCTTCCCTTTACCCATCCCTTTGTATTTTTCCTAAGATGCAGCCGATGATCCTCTTTCTCAACTCTGTTAGATCCTAAGCCCTTGACTAGGTTAATCTGTCATTCTTCTCTTTTGCTCATTCATGTTTCAGAAATTTCCTAGTGCCTCTGAAAAATCCAGCTGTTTTCTGTGTTCCCCACTGGCCACTATCTCCTTTCATATAGGTGGGACTCTAGGCTAGTTAATTCAGTCTCTATTAATTATAGAGAAATCATGTAAGAATCTGCTTGTACTATCCGTTTGAGTCTCTGTTTTTTGTTTCACGTTGCCAGGATTAGGCATCTCTACCACTCAGTTCTACCTGGAAATTCTTCCTCAAATTCTTTTACATTCCCTGACCTGGAGATATACTTTCCCTCCCACCATATGTACATTTGTCCATACTTTAAAATATGTGGAAAGGGATTTGAAGGATGGGGAGGGAGATAAAGCTGGAAAGAGATGCAGGATTACATATGGGGTGCTTCTTAGGTCTAAGAGTCTGAGCTTAAGCCAGAATAAAGGCTCTTTGTTTTTGCATGTACTACAGATTCCTTGGTGGTCTTTGGGGTCCATACTCTGGGCATAACAGCCAGCACTTGTTGAAGAAACAAAAGTGAAACTATAGGAGTCAAAGAAGGTTTTTACCAATTTCTCCTCAAATATTTATTTCCCTGACAGCTTGGTAAGAAAATTTTTGAGGAGCAGGGCTATCCAACATTTACTGTGCTCTCTGCCACACTCAACTCCGAAAAAAGCTATCCAAAATGGCTCCCTAACAACCAGCAAAATAAATAGAAGCTCCTGAGGGTGTGAGGGCCCTTTACTGGGGGCTGTTCTGAGAGTTCACCATATGAAGTTGGTAACACAATTGTGTGGTGGACCATTCTTTGATGGAAGACAGCCATGCTAATGAGATTTCACAAGATGGATGGAGTCCCTTCCTTCCATCAACTGACAACCACTCCATAACCATCACCCCTGGAATTCCCAGTGCTCAGAACCTGGTGACCTCATCTTTAGGGAACAATGGGGCTTGGGCCTTCCAACGACTCTCATTGGTGGACAGAGTAGTGGGTGAGTTCATTCTTTCTAGAGCCACAGTCGTGGTAACAAGGGTAAACATTATGGATTACCAAAAGGAGGACCTAGGCCTTCCTGGCCGTAAGTACCCCTCCAGCCCTTTGAGTGTTGGGGGGGGAAACGTTCAGGGAAGATCCTTTGCATGGACGGGGTGATGACTGCCTGCCTGGAGTGCTAAATAGTTAAAAGATAGACTCCTCTAGGAAACTAAAGACTCCTCAAAGGAAGAGACCACATTCTGCCCAAACAGAAACGACACATTGGTGTCCTTGTCAAATGGTGATCTTGTACTTCCTTGAAGGCCTTGCCCTTAGGAAGCCTTCTCACTCTGATGGACTGGATGGGTTTTAGACTGGCAGTTAGAATGCCTGATTGAGTCTGGGCAGGTCATGTACCCTCTAGATCTAGAGGTTCTTTTTTTTTTTTTTTTTTTTTTTTTTTTTTTTCTTGGTACTGAGGATTGACCTCAGGGGCACTTGACCACTGGGCCACATCCCCAGCCTCCACTTTTTTTATTTCTTATTTTATTAGAGACAGGGTCTCACTGAGTTGCTAAGTGTCTCACCATTGCTGAGGCTGGCTTTGAACTCGTGATCCTCCTGCCTCAGCCTCCCAAGTGCTGGGATTACAGGCATGCGTCACCGCACCCAGCTCGATATAGAGGTTCTTATCTTTAAAGTTGATTGTGGCCTCTCAGTCTCCCTACAAATCTGGCTTTGACTGAATAAGAAAATGATGAGGCTTGCTTTGAGGAGAAACAGAAGAAAGAAATGGATAAATGAGTCAAATAAAGGAGAGGAATGAGAAATACTCTAGGACCCAAGGTGAAGCTGTCAGTAAGTTTGCCTCTTTTCTTTTTTTACTGCCTCAGTTTCGCTGCCGTGGTACTTGGGATTGCTGGGGCTTTGCTTCCTGATAACTGGTGGCTGCACTCTATATCTTCATTGGAGGAAGAACCGGAAGCGGGAGGAGCGTGCACAACGGTGGGTGGAAGCAATGAAAGCTTCCACCTTCATTTACAGCCCAATACTCTATTGGCTAAACAAACGACGCCAATATGGCATACACACAACGATTAAAATAGGCCCTCCCCAGGCTGTTGCCAATAATGACATTAACATCAAGATGCCAGAGTTTCTGTGGGAGCCGGAACCCCCATGAAGACGGGCATGATGCCTAAGAGGGGCAATATCAAGGCAGAGGCCCCTGTTCCCCTGGAATCTGCCACAGCCCCATGCAACATCCCCATTCCCCATTCCCCATGACTTTTCCTGAGATTCCCTCTGCCCCACCCCTCTGCATGCTGAACCTACCTCCCCTGCTGGACCACTTATTAGAAAAAGGCGCTAACCTTCCATTTAGATGTTACAATAAAAGTTTTTGAAAAGCCAGAGTCATTTGTGTCTCATTTGCCTGCAGTAGGGCAACGTCCTTCTCCTGTTTGATGGGGGCAAAAGTCTCGCCAATACCATAACAACTGCAGGATGGCTTTGAAGAGACACATTGAACCAATACTTGTGGATGAGCTCAATACCCTCCATCAAGTCTTAAACTCAAATGTGTGCAAAACCCTGGCCTAAGTCCCCAAAGGCACTGCTGTTCTGCAAGATGAGAAGTACAACTGTCACAAGAGTGAAAGTTGCTGAGAGCACACAGTTCTGGCAGTCCACAGTGGCAATGCCAATGGCCAAACAAGTCATCATGAGGTCAGTGAACCACACCATACGCTGGGCTGAATGTTTGAGATCTATGATGTATTGATTCTTAGGGGGTTGTCTCTGTACATGATTTCTAATAGAAGTAAACTTCAAAATGGCTATTATAATTTTTCTTTTACTGATGAAGAGGCAGGTTCCAATGGCATATGCCATCATCTTCTTTTTTGTTCTTTTTGAGGAGCCACTTCTCTCATTTACATCTGCCAGGCATTAAAGTTCCTGGTCTTTCCCCCATACCCCATAATATCCTTTCCCTAATCATGTCCTCTGAAAACATACTTGGTGAGTGAATGCCTTACTGGGTGTAGAGTGTCATCAGCTTGCTCTACAGGTTGGTTTACTGGCATGGCTGGTGGTTACCACCTAATATTATTTGGAGAAATACATCCAAACCTGTATCTTAAGAATTCCATGGCTGCCCAAAAGTTGAGTCCCCTGTCATTCTGCTGCATGGGAATATTAAATTTTATACTTTCTGGAAAAGGTCCAAAAAGGAGAGACAAAGATAATTATGAGCTATTTGGCCCCAGTTTAAAGATAATAAAGCCTAATTCGGACACAGAAATTTTCCCCATTTACTTTAAAAATGAACAAATTCACTCACCATATTTGATCTAAACTTTAAATGTAGACTGCCCTGAGAGGAAATGCCCAGTTTGTACCCATTTTGTGGAATGTGGTGTGTGTGTGTGTGTGTGTGTGTGTGTGTGAGAGAGAGAGAGAGAGAGAGAGAGAGAGAGAGAGAGAGAGACAGAGAGTGAGACAGAGAGACAGAGAGACAGAGAGAGAGAGATTCTCAGAAGTTAGTAAACATATAGTTAATATTTTCTTTTGTTCTCCTGTGTGGGGGTTGAGAGATTAGGTACACCAACTGCAAAGAAAGCCCAAGCCTTGTCTATATGACTCTAGCAATAGCGTTTAAGCCATTTACTTTTATTATTTTTTAAAGATAAATGGAGCCATTTTCCCTTGTGGAAACATGATCTTATATCTCAAAATATAAAACAGGACTATGTGGATCTTCTCTTGGAGAACAGGGGCAGAGGTTCACTTCTCCCTCACCTTGCCCCCTCTTCACCTTGCCCCCTTCAAACCTGCAGATACCGAAATCCCAACACCTACAGTCTTCGCTTCTTCACACCCAATAAGCTAATTCTGAAGGTAGATTCTAGAACATTGGTTTGGGCCAACCATTGGTTAGGCCCCGCTTTCAAAGGAGGATAGAATCCATAAACATAGCAATCAAAGCAGATTTTCTTTCTCTTAAGAACCAAGGGAGTGGGGGGAGGAGTTAGTAAGACACAGTGAGAGAAAAACAAAATGTTTCATTCAGTTAAATTAAAATGGCTGTGTTACTGATATGTAATGAAGCTTCAACTGAGTCATGAAAACCTTGAATTCACTCTCTAAACAGAACCAAAAATACTTCTAGGTTACCCAAATAGCTCCACTAGAACAAAGTAGATTTGCATTACTTACTGTGAGAAAACAAGGTAGTTTAGGTTCATATAACAAGATACACATGCTCTATAAAGTCTCACGATACCCCAATGTGTTCTGGTTTGGTTATGAAAGAAACCACATCTAGTTGGTGTTAGTAAGCAAGCCAGTGAGGTGTGCAGCAAACAAAAGCTGTCAATAAAAACAACTCAATAGGCCACTGACCCCAAGGGAGTCAAAATCCTCACCTGTGACCAGCAGGTCCAGCAAGGGGTGTTGGGGGGGGGGGCTATGTCCAACAATGCAAAGAAAGGAAACTGCAGCACAATGCAAAACAGCCAGCAGCAAGGAAAGGGTGTCCACTCCTCAGCTTTGTTGCCTCACACCCATTTGCAAGTGCCAGGTATGCTGTAGTCATCTTGAAGCCAGGCACTCTATTCCTTTGGGAGGGACTTCTCTTTCTATAGTACCTGTTGCCTCTCCGACTGATGGGGAAGGTCTTTATGTAAACATTGTGTGCCAGGAATATATATAAGGCAATAGAATAAAAAGGTGTCAAGAAGTAGTGCTTTGGGAAACTAAGGAGAGAACCAGTAGGAGCAGCCAGACTTAATAGGTAAAAGAATTTAAAGTGAAAGCCAAACTCAGACCACTACCCAACCTTTATCAGAGAGCTTAGGATGTGGCAGGTGAGGCTTGACTATAGCTGAACACAAGGCACAGGCTGGGTAAGTGAGGACACCATACAGATATAAATCCCAAAGTAACACTAAGTGATAGGTTTCTGGGGCTTGTAAGCTGCTGAGTCTTCTCGACTCAAAGGAAGTTGAGATACCTACCTGTCTGGGAAACATGGTAATTTCTCAGGCAGGATGACAAGGGTATCACAGGCCTGAGAGCAGAATGGGTTCCTCTGATTATGACCCAGCTATTCCAATCCTATGCATATACTCAAGGGGGATAAAAACATGTCTACAAAACCCTACACACTAACATTCATAACAGTATTATTACGAACAGTCCCAAAGTGGAAACAATTCAAACACTAACCAACTCATGAATGGATAAATAAAGTGTGCTCATGTCCATACAGTGGAATAGTACTCAGCCAAAAAGAATGAGGTACTGCTACACGCTACAACAAGAACAAACCACAAAAACCTACAAGAAGCATACACAAAGAAGGCCATATACAAGAATTCCATTCATAAGAAACAACCCAAACTGGAAGAGGATGCTGGGGGATGATTGTTTACTGGGTGCCGAGTTTCTTTCTGGGGTGATAAAAATGTGGGGAATTACATAGTAGTGAAGGTTGCAGACCTCTCTGAATGTACGAAAAAAACAATACATTTTCATATTTTAAAAGGTTGCTTATTATCATACATGAATTTTATTTTAATTAAAATAAAAAGTACTAGAAGACTATATAGTCTCCAAAGAGTGTACCTTATTTTTAAAAATAATTTTTGTAGTTGTAAATGGATAGAATGCCTTTGTTGGTTGCATTGATATGTGGTGCTAAGGATTGATCCCAGGGCCTCACACATGCTGGACAAGTCCTCTGTCACTGAGCTACAGCCACATCCCCAAAGACAGCATCTCTTCAAAGCATTCTCCTTCTTTCTCCACTTCCCACAACCCATCCCCTCCAATTTTCTTTTTGGTAGTTAAGAGACTGAGCAATGCTTCCAAATGATCTATGATCTGTTTCATTCCCAAGATACTATTTCAACCAACAAGATTAGAGGAGTTCTATCAATAGTCTAACACTTAAAAAGGACTTCATTTGGTCCTCACAGCCAAATACAAAATTTAGTCTCTCAAACCAAAGAAGGTCATTGTGGCTTATGGTTTTTTAAAAATCATCCTAAATTCTTTTTTTCGGTTTTTTTCCCTCCAGTTTTTAAGAGTATACTTACATTAAATTGGACTTTTGTCCTTTGGTTGCAGGAAAGATAAAAATGACCTGAAGGGTGAAAACTATATTGCAGTACAAGCTTCGGTACAAAAATGAGTTCTTGAAAACAACTTCTAAACAGGACCCTACTCTCACTCCTGTCATGAGACCAGTAATGCAGCTAGTAAAATCTCAAAGCATTCTGAAAGCCAGAAAATCATGTGGGACACTTCTTCCCCATGCCAGCAACCAAATGGCCAGATGTTAAAAAAAAAAAAAAAAAAAAAAAAAAAAAAAATTTCAAAAATGTTTAGACACAATTTCTACTGGTACCAAGAGTTTATATAACTTGCGAAGTATTTGGTAGTAGAATTCATTTCAAAAGTGGCTAATGGCCCATGTTAAAGATGGAAGTACAATTGTTTAGACTGCTATTCCTTAATTCGATCGAACAGTCTCTCCCCCATTTATACTGGGCAATTCTTGAAATAATAATGGAGACTGGGGAGACAATTGATGCTGCCCTGAAATACCACATACACACATCCCAGAAAATAGGTCACAAATCGGGGATAGAAAGAACAAAATGGTCACATCTAAATGCTGATTTAAATCTTTCAGTGTTCTATATTTTAAGGATGAATTGCAGTTGTGTAGGTAACACTTTTTTTTTTTTTTAACATATAATCGTGTGTACCAAGAATTGTGCTAGGGTTTAGGGCATGAATATGATGTGGAATTTGTCCATGGAAGTTTCATTTTATATCACCACAAGAAATCACAAGAGTGCTAAACATGGGCAAACTCCAATACCAGCATTCAGGAGGAGCTTACCAGTTCTGGGAGTTAATGCTTCCTGGTGGGATGGCATCTAAGCTAAAGTGAAGAGCAAGAGAAAAGTAGGTGGAAGGAATCGGTGATATTCCAGGGAGTTAGCAAATGCAAAAAGGTCTTAACATCACAATGAGTAGAATATACTATTGGAAACAATGCAAATATATTTTTCTGTGAATCCTAGAAAAAAAGTCCCATCATTTTTGGAGGGCCCTTTAAAACTGGGTCAATTGTTACTTTATTTTACTCATTTCACACTACTGTACTGGCTTCTCTGCCCTTCTCCTATACTATAATATCTTTGAGGAAAGAAACTGAGATTGCATCTTCTAAAGTTATCCTCACTGCTAAGTATGTGGTTTATCAAGGCACTTCATGAATGACTGAATTTCGAAAGAAACATTAATGGAGAAACCAGACGGAATACTGGTTAAGAATGCAAGCCTTGGTGTCATACAGTCTCAGTTTCAATTCTGCCTTAACCAAGTATCTGCTCTTCAGAGGTAGAGACTTTCCCTATTAGTAAAGTGGGCATACTGCATAAATACTTGTGTTCACAGATACTTGACATGATTATATGACATGATATCTATCAATTGCCCATAGGAAGTACCCCATAATTGTTAGATGTATTTTTCTAAGTCGAAACTATTAAAAAGGTATTACATTACACATTCCCACAATTATCCCAAAGTATAAAAATATACCTTCAATGCTAGAGATGCCAGGAAGGCAGACAGCTGCCTTAGTTGGGCAGCTTTCTTCATTTGGTCTCCAAGAAATTGTGAAAATGTTGACAATGCTGATGGCTTGGTGTGAAACTCTGTACCTGTTCTCTAATAAACACGTATGATTTAATATGATCAAATCTTCCACCAATTAAACTAGTATCAAAGGTCACCTTTTAGGGCAATTGCTGTGTACTAAATTTAAGAGAAATAGTTGAGAATTAAGCAGCAGTGATTATATAAAGTTAAAGGCTTTTTTTTTTTTTTTTTTTTTTTTTTGGTCTGGATTGAGAAGTGAAGATGAATCAAGACTACATTACATGAAGATTTCTAGTACATATCCCACTAGAATATGATCTACAGGTTGAATACTCCTAACTAAAAAAATCTGAAACGTTCCAAAATCTGAAACTTTTTGAGTGCCAAGATGACATAGTGGAAAATTTCGCATGTGACCTAGTGTGATGGGTCACAATCTAAATGAAGGTGTAGCTGGCACCATGTTGCATGACTGTAATCACAGCGGCACAGAAGGCTGAGGCAGGAGGATCGAGTTCAAGACCAGCCTAAGCAAATGAGCAAGGCTCTAAGCAAGTTACAAAGAACTTGTCTCTAATTAAACATAAAAACAGCTAGGGATGTGGCTAAGCAGAAAGTGCCCTTGGGTTAAATCTCCAGCACATACCTCCCCAGCCCCCGAAACACAAACAAACAAAAAAAGGTATATAAAAATATTCCTGAGAGAACTATAACGGGTCAATGTAGCTCAAAGCAGATGCCTGCCTAGCATGTGCTAGTTCCTCAGTTCAAGCCTCAGAACCGCAAAATACAACAAAAATAAAAAATATCAGAGTCCTTCCCTAAATAACAGTAAATGTGTATAAGGTATATAGGAAACACAAATAAGTTTCATGTTGAGACTTGACTACTCATACCCAAGATATTTCATTATATATATGCCAAAATTACACAATCTGAATATCTGAAACATTTCCAGTCCCAAACTTTTCTGATCAGTGATACTCACATAAGCCATAGTACAAGTTAGCATTGTACATATTTAGATGGTAAGAAATTGAAGCAGCCAAGTGGCAAAGACATGGAAGCTGGGCATTAAGCATCTTTAACATCCTGGGAGATGTGTGATTAGCCTGGTCTGGGAGTACATGCTACCAGGTAAGCTGGTGATCAAAGAAGGTTACCATAAATTTATATAGCACCAAGGGTTAGGACAAGCCCTCCCACTGTAGTTCTGTTGCTCAAACAAACAATTTCAAGGGAGCTTTTCCAAGCTGAATAACACTTGTCGGAGGAGGGGTCAAAGCCAACACACTCTCATGCCTTAGTTATGTCCATAAAGGAGGTAAATGCATCTGCTAATATTATCTAGTTATATCCCTACCGAAAGCCAAGCACCCTTCTAGTCCAATAATCCTACCATTATATGTTAATGATTTTCACAAGGACTAATATTTAAGTAAATTTTATACAGAAATGAAGAGTCCCATATACAACATCTAGGGCTGGTTTAATATGATATGACACTTAACATCTTTGCCTATTTTTAGATGCAGATAGCATGGAGAAGTCTATATCCAGCTAAACAGACCTCCTTCTTCCCTTAGCAGACCAGATCACAAATCTGTACAAAATGGGCTATTTCTAAATGGAAACAAAGTGCAACAGCTTCATCTTGGTGCACTCAGTTATCACTCACTTGCTTCCATCAGTTGTGCTCAAACACCTTTCCCACTCCCTGTGAGGAGGGAGCAAGTTGATCAAGCCTGCGTGAAATAGTCAGAAGTCAGCCCAGTGCTCACCTTTGTCTGCAGTCTCTGGAGGCCTGTTGCTGTAAGGTTTGATTGTGAGAGCACTGATCAGCTGCACTTTCTCTTGTAGTTTGGATACCCAAGAATCTGGACTATCTTCCTTCCTTCTGCCAAAAACAGAAATCAAAGGTTTCAGGTAGAAGTCAGACCTCACGTGAGTCTCCACTAGGTTACCTGACCCTCAGAAAGTTCCCTCGAAAGGCACCGAAGGAATGAACGAACATATACCAGGGATACATTTGTTGTTTAGTGTTGATGTGTGTCTAAATGGACTTGAGGCTAGATCATTAAGGCAACTTTTTGCTCCAGGTGATCTTATTGGTTGTGAACATTTTGCTAAGGAAAGAAGGCATGCATGGACAGCAGTAAGGAAAATGGACCCTTGCTCGGGGGCCTGTGTGACATCCATTTCCTTAATGAGCAGGGCATTATTTTTTAGGAGCTATATCACCCTAACTAAAGAACTGACCTCAATATCTCACACTGCCTTGTGACCACACCACTGCAGGCAGAGCTTTATGCCCTTACCACCCTAAAACACCGTCCAATACCAAATAACAAAACAATAACAGCAAAAACAGCTGAACACAAAAATACCACAAGTATTCCTCTATACTTCCCACTGGTCCCTTATGGTGATAGTCAAGTGAAGGCAACAACTATCAGAAACATAAAGGCGCTGTATAATAATTCTAATTCAAGGTCCTATTTGTTTACATCTTTTTAAAAAGTTTTCACCCTGTACTTTGTTTTAGCCAGTGTCAGCTGTTTATACACTATAGACTTTTAGTTATACTCTGGTACCCAACCTACATTTTTTATAAGGTTTGAAAGGAATCTTTCTTTCCAGGTAGGTCTTTGTGGACCTGAAGAATTATCATATCATCCCCAGTAAATTATAGCTTATGTAACCAAACAAGTGCTAATTTTGATTAAAACAAATAGTTCTCTTCTTGTCCCCCTGCGGGAAGGTGCAGAAAATGGGAAAGGGCCCATGTGGGGGAGACACTCTGGAGAAGGATGAGACTGGGGCAAAAGCAGAGGTAGCCACACTCTCAGGAGGGTGGCAGCCTTTGCAGGTGGTTTGGTGCCATAAACCCCAATCACCCACCACCCTCCCTAGGGCCAAGACTTTGCTGGACAAGCTACCCAAGAAACCACACCAAATGGAATGGACCCCTTGAGGCCCAGCCTCACCCACTTGCATGGGCACCTTGAGGACCAGACAACTGGCATTCCTAATGGAGATCCTGTCCTGCTGTTTCTCCAAACTGAAAGAACAGCATTTTAACATTAACAGCCTTACACCAGGAGAGTGTTGTGCGAGAAGTGTGACACTGATATGCTGTGTGACTTGGCAAGATTGGAGGCTACAGTGCTCCCTATGTGTGAAAGGAATAATCATCCTTTGACTTCCTGGGTATTTTGAAAAAAAAAAAATCAGTGAGTAAAAGTACTTTGTAAATAGGAAATCATTACATCAATATTAATTTTAATGTTTGCAGCCAGTAAATTAGAGAGTTAATTCGTTAAATTGCCTTTAATAATTTTAAAGTATAGTAAAAATGCCTCCTAACATTCCAGGAGATTATGGCATGTCCTCAGTGCTGTGAGTACCAGAGAGGATCCTTGATTGACTTCTCCTCCATGCCCCCTGGCTAAGGGGGTGAGTGTGTGACCTTAGAAATAACCATCTCTCTCCTGCTCTAACCTAACAGAGGAAGCTATAACTCTAGGGATCTTTCCACTCTCCAGAGATGCATGACAAGGAACTGCTCTTCAGCTGTTTGCACACACACAGAGGTATGTACTCACCATGGGAGAAAGTCAACTTTATGTGTTGTTACAACTGGAAACTTAGAAAGACATTAAATCCAATAATCGTGAATTTTTGCGTGGCTTGTCTTACAAACAACGTAATTTCATATTAATGTTTAATTCAGAGCAGCAGCACATTATACAAGAATTCAAAAAAAAAAAAAGGAAAGTTCACTGAAATTATATTTTTAACAATTTCATTTTCTGAGTCCAGGCACATTTTTCTTGCCTAAGGTTTTTTTGTTAATTTTTTAATTTTCTTAAATCTCCTATTCTTTTATTACCTATTCCAATTCAGTGAATGGTTTGCACATTAACAAAAAAAGAAGAAGAAAAAAAAAAGGGACAACACCCCCGCTTTAAAATGTGCCTTTAGTATACAGCATCAGAGGGCCAAGGCTGGGCTCAGGGGAAAGGGACATATTTCTCAAGGCTGCATCTAGCCTCTCTTAAAAGACACGTAAAAGACTTTAAATATTTTACTCATAATTCTCTATACCATACTTTCATATGTAAAAATGAAAGAAAGAAGTTGTATTCCAAAACAGCATTTGAATATTTGGAGCACAGATATTAAGAACAAATAAAACTGTAAGGTCTATGGCGCCCACCTGTAATGCAGGTGACTTGGAAGGCTAATGTGGGAAGATAAAAGTGGGCTGGGGATGAGCTCAGTGGTAGGGTACCCAGGAGTTCAATCCCCAATATAAGAAAAAAAAAAAAAATCAACTACAATAAACTGTGTCATCTCCAGACTATACAATACTGTGCTGGTGGGGCACGTTGGGAATTATCTAGAAAAATCAATACACGACACACTGCTATGTCCCCTGTGAAGAAAGCAGGAGTCCAGCCTGCAGTTCTATATCACAACACTTTGGACTAATTCTTTGTTAGAATCACAACATTCCAATTAGATGGTGTCTCTTGGACTCATCAGGCCAAATGATTGTAAAGCTCAAGAGATGACTTTATAATTAGTGTGTTTACAATGTGCTAGGAAACTTCAGGAAAAATCTCCAAAACAAAACTTATTACCTTTTAAAGTATGAAGCTTAAGAGTCAAAATTTCTCTCACTTGGGGCTGGGGTTGTGACTCAGAGGTAGAGTACTCACCTAGCACGTGCGTGGCCCTGGGTTAAATCCTCAGCAACACATAAAAATTAAAAAAAAAAAAAAATAATGAAGGTACTGTGTCCAACAAATAAAGATTTTTTTTTTTTAAATTTCTCTCACTTTCCTTCTTATATGCTCACGAGTTTACATATGCACAATGACACAAACTCATTTTCCATGTAACTATTATTTACAATATCTTCCAAACGTATATTCACAAAATGCCACATCACTGTTTTCTGAAAAGAGAAAAGGTGATCGCCCTAACAATGTTTATTTTTTCAAACTAATTTTTTATTAGTTCTAATCAGTTATACATGACAGCAGAAAGCTTTTCAATTCATTGTACACAAATGAAGCAAAACTTTTCATTTCTCTGCTTGTACACGATGTAGAGTTGCACCACATGTACAGAAATAAACCTACCTAGGGTAATGATGGTCACCTCATTCCACCATCTTTCCTATTCCCATGCCCCCTCCTTTTCCCTCCCTCCCCTTGGCCCAATCAAAGTTCCTCCATTCTCCACACACCCCCCACATTATGGATCAGCTCAAGAAAATGAAAATACTTGGTAATCAATTGAACAAAAGAGGTAAAAGACCTCTACAATAAAAACTACAGAACACTAAAGGAAGAAATAGAAAAAGACCTTAGTAGATGGAAAGCTCTCCCATGCTCTTGGATAGGCAAATTAATACTATCCAAAGCTCTATACAAATTCAATGTGATTCCTATAAAAATCCAAACATCATTCCTTATAGAAATAGAAAAAGCAATCATGAAATTCATTTGGACAAAGAAGAGATCCTGAATAGCCAAAGCAATCCTTAACAAGAAGAGTGAAGCAGGAGGCATCACAATACCAGACCTTTCACTATACCACAAAGCTGTAGTAACAAAAACAGTATGGTATTGGCACCAAAATAGACATGTAGCCCAATGGTACAGAATAGAAGACACAGAGACAAACCCACATAAATACAGTTATCTCATACTAGACAAAGGTGCCAAAAACACACATTGGAGAAATGATACCCTCTTCAACAAATCATGCTAGGAAAACTGGAAGTCCATATGCAGCAAAATGAAACTAAACCCCTCTCTCTCACCAGGCACAAAATTCAACTCACAGTGGATCAAGGACCTAGAAATTAGACCACACACCCTATGCCTAATTGAAGAAATAGTAGGCCCAAATCTTCATAATGTTGAAATAGGCCCTGGCTTTCTTAACAAGACTCCTAAAGCACAAGAAATAAAATCAACAATCAATAAATGGGATGGATTTAAACTAAAAAGCTTCTTCTCAGGAAAAGAAACAATGAGGTGGAGAGAGAACCTACATTTTGGAAGCAAATCTTTGCCACATGCACATCAGCTAGAGCACTAATCTCTAGGGCATACAAAGAACCCAAAACAACACACACACACACACACACACACACAAAAAAAAAAAAAAAAAAAAAAAAAAAAAAATAAATGGGCTAAGGTGCTGAACAGATACTTTTCAGAGGAAAATATACAATCGATCAACAAATATATGAAAAAATGTTCAACATCTCTAGCAATAGAGAAATGCAAATAAAAACTACTCTCATCTCATGCCATTCAGAATGGCAGTTATCAAAAATATAAACAACAATAAGTGTTAGCAAGGATATAGGAGGTAAACACATACATACATTGCTGGTAGGACTGGAAACTGGTGTAACCAATCTGCAAAGCAGTATGGAGGTTCCTTAGAAAACTTGGGAGATTGAAATTCACCATTTGACCCAGCTATCCTATTTCTGGGTCTACACCCAAAAGACTTAAAAACAGCATACTACAGTGATGCAGCTATTTCTATGTTTATAGCTGCACAATTTACAATAGCTAAACTGTGGAACCAACCTAGTGCCTTTCAATAGATGAATGGATAAAGAAACTGTGCTATAAATTAACAATGTTTATTTATGGTCCTGACAGTGCAAAGTTTCACACTATAGATATATGCAAATAAAAAATGGCTTAAAACAATTTCAAGGAAAATCAAGATTCAAATTTGAGTCCCAAACAAAATCTATAATTTTATAAATTAATTTGATAAATGTGGTTAAATTTGCTGCCAACAGGACACTCTGTAAGGCATAGAAAACACCTAGTGCAATGTTAAAAGAACAGGAGCTTACCAGAAAGAAACAGGCAAATCCCAAATGCTTAGTCTATTAGCTATCAGCTATTAATTACAAGGAGAATCTGTAAACCCAGGCATTAATTTACATCTTTATTCAATGTTTCCTGGAAATCACATGAAGTGACAATCTTCCCAGCAGCATTGGGAAAACATGTTATCACACTCTAAAGCACTGGGCATTACTATTACTAACTAGATTTTTGGGTTTTTAAAAAATATTTATTTATTTTTTAGCTTTAGTTGGACACAATCACTTTGGTTTAGTTATTTTTTTTTTTTGTGGTGCTGAGGATCAAACCCAGGGCCCTGTACATGCTAGGAGAGTGATCTACTGCTGAGCCACAACCCCAGCCCCATTGGTTGTTTTTTAATTATGGAAAAATTATATAACTGCATATAATATTCTTTACCTCAGGTTTTACCGAACATAAATGAATAGGAAGAGAAAAAGGATAGTACTGACATCCACACAGACCCTAGAGTTCTGTAATGAAGTCAGGAAGAAGCAAACCAAGCTAGAATACAAAAGGCCTCCCTCTGCAGAGATTCAAGGGGTTATATTTCCCTCTCTATGAATCCATGATTTGGAAATCTCAAATTCCCCACTAGAATTCCCACTACTGTCTTTTCAAAAAGTTTGGATCCTACAATTTAATCTCAATTCCTTTGCTTTCTCCCTTTTCTGTCTCTCCTCCTCCTTCTTCATATTCACCAAGTGAATATTATATGCTAAAATATAAATTCTCATAGGCAGGGTTTTTGTTTTTTATTCATGAATGTGTTCTAAGTCCTTGGTATCTAACATGTAGCAGGTGCTCAATAAATATTTATTGAATTGAATTGAATGTGCCATTCCTGAGAAGAGAGAGATACATAAGGGAGTTTCTGCTCTTAAGGCAGCCACTGTCTATCTGAGGAAATAAGCAAGGTTATCATATAAACCTATGTGACGTATTAGAAGAGCCATGCACAAAATGTTCTTGGAATGTAGAACACAGCGCAATTTTAAAACAACAGAAGCTTACCAGAAACAGGCAACTCCCAAATGCCTAGTCAATTAGCTATCAGCTATTAATTTCAAGGAGAAGCTGTAAACCCAGATATTCATTTTCATCTGAATAGTTGGAAAGTATCCCAGAGAACATGCTTTCATCTTGAGTTGGGAAAGAGGAACAACAGTTAGCAATACAAACAAGGCAAGGAAGCGCCTTCCAGGCAGAGGGACCAGCATATACAAGAATATGGAAGATGAGATTGCAACACTGCCTGGTCATTTAAATGAGATGAGGGTACAGCAGTGTCTGGGCATCATGGCAAAAGGGCAATTGTAGGAAACTTCCAAGGATTTCAAAAAGGGCATAAATTTCATCAGACTGTGATGTTCAAAGACAGTTTTGAGGTAGGAGGACAGGGAGGGTGGGAAAGTCTGGGAAGTCTAAGATTTAATTAAGGATCAATTACATTTGGCTAGGCAAAAAAATGAGAAGAGCCCATACTAGGACAATGGAGGTGTCTTAGGAGAAAAAAAAAACTAAATATATGAGGTATTTATGGACAGAATTGATGTGGCTACGTGACTGATTAGAAGGAGGTGGTTAGAGTTGAAGCAGGGATTAGCCTGCCTGTAAGTTTCCCAATTTGGGCAACTGAGAACCCCTGAGATCACAGGAAAAAAAAAAAAAAAAAAAAAAAAAAGAATAGATCATTCATACAATGAGAATAAGAACCAAATACTAATATAAGAATATACCCTATTCCAGTCTATAAAGACTCTTCTTAAAAATCTCCAACTAATAAGTATTTAGAGTATTGATGGAGATGTGGAGTGGACAGCCAGGAATACAGTGAGAGATGGAGACAGCACCAGGCTGGATAAACACAATGTGAAGTTATGGCTGGAGGTTTAGAGGATGACATTAAGACAGATATAGATATCAGCAGATGGTGGGGAATATAAATAAAGAAAAATACAGAGATCAATAAATGACTCTTTAATTAATAAAAGGACCAAGAAAACCATCCTGGAAAGCATGGATATTGAAAAATAAAAGTGCCTATGAAAACAATTTTTGCATGTTATGATCTTTAGATAGAAAATGGTTGTGAATGAATATTTTTCTCTTTCAGTTTTGAAGTACCAAAGAAAACTCAATCATATGTTTAGTTTATTAAATTATACCACAATTGATTTCCATAAATTCATTTGTCTTTCTTTTTTTTTTTTTTTTTTTTTTTTTGCACCACATTTTTATCAAATGAACAGCAAATGTAGCTTTTCAACATCAATGAATAGATGTACTGGCATGCAACTTAAAAATGACAGGTCTTGAGGCCACTGTAAGCCCAAATTAGCTCACCTTCACAACAGCCACTGTGCTCACAACCACACACAGTGCATCCTGGTTCACTTTTCACATGACAAGTAGTAGCAGCTCACTACAGCTAATTAGGAAAGATTAGTCACAAATGAAGCCAAATGACTGAAGGAAAGGATTCATACAGTTCAATACAAATGGAAATATGAATGAGTTTAGACCTATCATCCTAGATCAAGAGCAAGTGGCTGTCTGGGTGCCCCTTAGAAATTATCCACAAATCACAAGCTGCTCATGGTCTTTATTGGGAGAAAACTGCTATAGCATGACTAAGCAGTTCATCACTACTTCAGAGGGGATTTTGAATCTGAGTCTCTCACCTCTTTCTTCTCCCTTCTAGTGCTCCCTTGACAGTCAGCACCGACACACCACATTAGAGTAACATGGTGCCCTTCCTGACCACTCTGCTCTCCACATTCTTCCACAATGGAGATGGTTGCATGTATAGTGATGGCACCTGGAGCTTGTACTCTACACCCCCAGGGGCTTGATGGGTTTTAAAATGAGCCACAGCTCCAATTTCCCCAGATGTACACTAAGTGGAAGATTAGGAGTCTCAGGGATTGGAGTAAGTCTGGGGGGTTCAATTGCATGTGGGTGGGAAACATACCTGTATCCAGCAAGAGAAAAGTAAAATTAGTTCAGGATTAGAGTCCACACATGCCATTGGTTAATTAACATTTGAAATTTCCTAAAATAGGCAAAGGTATCCTTGTCAGCTTAATTTTTCCAAAGGGTACTAGATCATGTTCTCTCCTTCTTTGTATCAGTGCTTAATAAGCTCTGAATGAACTAGGAGTGATTTATAGCCTATACAGTGGAGTCTGGAGCTCTCTCACTGTCAGGTTCAGAACACAGGAGAAGTGGAACTTACACTGTAGTCAGTCTTTCTCTTCACAACCTAGTGATTGACCTTGAACAGTGTGTTTACTTTGCTCCAACCCAGGTCCACACATAGTAGTTTGAAGGGACACGATTACTCCTTTGTTAAAAAAGAGCATGTCTTGTCACAGAGCTGGGCTGAACCTGGCTAACTGTGTTATTTTGTGGGCCTGCTCAGAGCTGCAGGAATCTTAATTGCTGTCTCACAGGCTTTAAAACATTTTCTTGAAAATGAAAATCAAGCCAGCAGACCCAATCATCCAAGAAAGAATGGCAGAACAAAAAACTCCCAGGCAACCCTTATAAATTTATTTTAGGAAGAAATAAATTATGGTGCAGAGATTTATTATGCAAATTAACTTTACTCCTAAGGTACACCAGAGCATTTTACAGGCATAGCAGGTGCCTACAAATACTTCATGAATAAATACATTCTATAAATGAATAAATTTCATTAGACTTCTCAATATGTAAGGATTATCGCATCCATAGGGAGAAGGGGAAGTCTGGATCCACAGTACAATGTAATTCATATCAGAGGCAGAAAACTCTGTTTTTGGTTAAAAGTAATAAATAGATGGTACGATTTTCAATATAACATCAGTAAGTTGAAATGTTTTTATATTATTCACTTGATATTAAAAGTAACTAACATCTCCCTAGCTATTTTCTGTTCTGCTCTGAAAACTCATATCTTCCAACAAACGTACCTAACATAAAAAACATGAATTAGAAAATATTCTATTGGAAAAAAAAAAACTTAGAAAAAGCTAAAAAGAAGCTAAACTCAAGTCATGTTTTCCCTCAATGTTTTCTAACTCATATTATAGTGTTCAAATCACGAACAATCAGTGGCCATATTTAGAGAGCAGGGAAACTGAATTTATACATAGCAAGTCACATACAGAACACATTGAAATAGTGCATAGCTTTTAAAAACTGATATTGCTGAATACAGTATTTTAAAGGAGAATTTAATATTTAATTGTAAAAAAGATAAACACTTACTAGCAAAAAAGATGGTTAAGTTTATAAAACTAAATACAAATTTATGCCAAGTGATTTTACTCTAACAAAAATGTCAATAAGACCACAAAGAATGATGTAGTGTGGAGGGAAAAGATTGAAGGTATTTGAATTTTGATCTTTGTGTATGTAAGAAATTGATTCCCTTTCACACTGTGATGGGTAATGTGGACATTGTTAAGACTTTTATTGATTGCTAGAATATTCAAATATTCAATAACAAAACAGATCAGAGGATCCCTGAGTATGAAAGCTTTAATCATATATCATCTTATTCCTCTTTTTAGAACTATATTTCAACATAACAGGAAGATGATCTAAAAAGCCATCCTTCCCTGTGATTTCCTGTTGCAAAAATTCAGATCCCACAGCACTTATTATCACTAACTGAAAGCAAAATCCAAATGTTAGGACAAGTGGTATTTCCAAATGATCAAAGTTATGAAAAGCATAATGCTTCCACTCTGACTCTTTGGAAAATATCAGTCTTCATGAAAGGCTGGGAAGGAGCTCTTGGTATGGAAATGACTATAGTCAATGGACTGTACTCACAAGAATCCTCTTGAAAGCTGGACAACTGACAAAGTCAGATCCAGTCAAATCAACACATTGATTGAGGCAGACATTGGACCACGGACAGCACAAAGAAGTGTCTCTGTGTTCACAGAGGCACAGGACTCCCTAAGATAAGCAATACTGGACCTTACACTGCAGTGTGGCTATCTATCTGGCCTTTCACTTTCTTCCCTCCTACTCTATCCCTGTGTTTCAGACAACATGGGCCCTGCCCTCTCCTGGCCCCCAAGTATTCCTACCAGGGCATCTTAGCATGCCCTTTTCCATCACAGCATCTGTACTTCTAAAATCCCATCCCTCCTTCAGGACCTATTTCAGTTGACACCCCATGCTTAGTACACACTGGATTTTCTCTTCCTTCCAACGAGCCCCCATCCTGTGAAATAAATGAGGCTTAATGTCAAAGCAGCAGCAAGGAAATCAACCACCCAAATGAATGATGAGCAAGGGCAGTGTGTTCCTTCTCAAAACTGACACACTGTCCCACTGCAACAACAACAACAATAGAAACATCCCCTGAAAAACACTGAGGGTGAAGAAATATACATGGATAAAGGTCTGTTCTTTGGTTTTCCAGGAAGCAAACAAATGTTAAAGAATTGTGCTTTCATGAACTAAAAACTTTCAAAGTTTGAAAGACATTAACAAGATAATTCTAAAGAAAGCCCTCATATTTCTCCTGAAAATAAGAACAACTCATTCACTCAAAATCACATATTGCTTCTAAGACATACAGTGTGGTCCAAAAAAGATGACTTTTTTTTTTTTTTTTTTTTTGCACTATATTGTGGGCAATGCATACAGATGTTGGTTCCTTAATCCAGACACTAAAAAGCAATGGCCCACCAGAAAGGTCTGAAACTTGGGAATCTTTTTTCCCATTCAATGTATTTTAAATTAATATATGTTGTATATCGTATATCATGCACACACACACATACAACTAGAAAGTGATTTTCAAACACTGGTGAAAGTCATGCTAAAAAGTAAGTTTTATGCCTCTTGTAAGAACACAGAGGCTCTAGCAACAGAGAGTCTGCATTCCTTCTTGCATTTTTAAAGACAGACTCAAGAATAGTGGTTACCACAGAATAAGACCAGAATGGGAGGGGAGAAGAAGGGATGGAGAGTGGTTGGCCAGTGGGTACAAAGGCACAGCCAGACAGAGGAAGGAGACTTGGTGTTCTATTACACTGCAGAGTGACCAGCATTCCTAACACTGTAGGGTGTAATTCAAAACTGCTAGAAGAGAGGCTTTTGAGTGGTTTCAACACAAGAAATGAAACATGTTTGAAATGAACATCCCACCAAATATCCCAAATTGATCATGATACAGTGTATAAATATACTGAAACATCACACTGTACCCCATAAAGATGCACAACTGTCTCCTGAAAATAAAAAAGTAAGTAAATTAACTAAAGGAAGACTCAGATTTGGCAATGGATAGCCTTCAAAAGGGCATAGGCTATCTACCTAGTGAAAGTCCTCTCCAAGGGGGGCATGTGCCCCTAAGTGTACCACTGCCCTGCTGCCACAGGAAAATGACTTATAGCACTTCTATTTCAACCCCTAAATGTAGATACATTTTAGCAAATCTTTAGGAAACATTACATAACGGAGCACAAATTATAGTCTGGAAATGACACTTCATTTCAAATCAAGATGTATTGGCATCCAATCTATATAGTTTTTAATTCACAAAGGAATCTTTGGTGATGGCAAATTAAAACTATCGAAAAGGAAAAACTGGGAGCTGGGGTTGTGGCTCAGTAGCAGAGTGCTTGCCTTGCACATGTGAGGCACTGGGTTCGATCCTCAGCACTACATAAAAATAAAAAAAAAATAAAGATATTGTGTCCATTTATAACTAAAAAAATTTTTATAAAAAGGAAAATCTGCTTCTTAGAACTGGTTACCCACTGTCGAATAATTATAACAAAATTTGTGGACTATATTGTTTTTTCTTCATTGTGTTCATTTGTCTATAGAGTCTGAAATTTGCTCTATTTTTCAAATTGTAGTTAGGAGGGAAACCTATGAAACTTAGAATTAATAAATTAATTCTGGGTTGATGTCTAAAAAATTAAATTAGGAATATTTGAAACAGATGTCTTTAAATACTCAATTATTTCTACTCCGAAATTCCATTCTAAAGATGTGCACCTCCATGAGGCAGAAGACCACGATGTGGTGGACTTGATGACCCTGGCATTTTCTGGAAGCATAGAGGACTGGCATTGGAAGGTCATGTGCATATCTTTAGAATAAACAAATAAGAAATAAAGTGATATTTTAGTATTCTCTCTACCCAGGAAGAAAGAGGGTAAACCATATTCATACATTTCTCTAATCTTTAAACAAAGTTTTCTAAATAAGTTTCAATGCAGGCTTAATACAAAACTCTTATTATAATAGTTGTTCTTTTTCTAAATCTTAACCAATTCCACACATCCCTTTTCCCAAATTGCACTTTTGCCCGATGGTAACTTTCCATGCCAAACATTTTTTTTAAGTCTCCTTTTCATCCTAGAATCCCTTCCACCTATCAAGCCCATCTGAATTGTTATCCAACATTACTGAAAAATTAAAAAAAAAAAAACAGAATTTCATCATCACTATTTACATGTTATGTTCAATCTCACAGCATCCAGCCTACAGAAACCATCTAAATCAGACCTATAACATAATTACTTTTCAATTAGTAATGTAAGCTTATTTCCATGTGGAAACCCCCTCAAAAATACAATGCCTTGGAACTCCACAATCATTAATTATAAAAAAGATCACATATGTTCATCGAATGGAGATGAACCATGAAAATCTATGGACAGGCTATTTAATGTTGGAAGCATGGGATGGGAACCACTGATGTTGGAACACACACTGATGAAGACATGTTCCATACACATGTGAATCTTGAAATACTGGCTTCCATAAGAAGAGGGTGGATCCCACGTGGGACAGAGAGCAAATCTAAGCAACAGTTAGCTGGGTGGGGCGACCCCAGCTATCTCTGGGCCACCTCTCGCCTTATTCATGTCTCAGTACAGGCACATGTCCCATTGGTTGGCACCTTTGAATTTCCCATCCTCAGTCTGGGAGCTCCAACCCCACAGCAGAAGGCCTTCCCAAGGTTCAAGCCCCACCCCAAGCCCCAAATTAATAGAACAACCTCTTTTGTACCATCCACAGTTCCTTCTTTTAACTCCTCTAGAAAAAAAAAATATTTCTTACTAGCACAGATAACATTTTCCTACTTTAGCAAGGAGATAAACCAAGAAACAGGTAATCTGCTACTGCCACCTGCTTTGCTGAGTGATCACTGGGTAGGCAGAGCACTCCTTACCTGGCAGTTCAGCTCCAGGTGGCCTTCCCATGCCAGTCCTCTATGCTTCCAGGAAATGCCAGGGTTATCAAGTCCACCATATCTTGGTAGTCTGCCTTGTGGCGGTGTACAGGAAGCCGCTATCTTTAGGCTCTAGAGTCCCTGCCTGGGGCCACAGTTCCATGCCTGTCTTCTTAGAAAAGCTGCTGCCACATTTGTGGACCAATGATGGACACCGGATCTGGGATGGCGCTGACTTCCTCCTTGGTGTGGGCTACTGGATCCAAGAGCTTTCATCCCATGTGCAGCTGTGGCGGCCACCAGACAGCAGCCCAGGCACCTTCCCAAAAGGCAGTGTTCCGGGCTGGGAAGAGCCACCCCCTAAGCCCCTGGTTTCCCTGCATGCTGTGGCCATTTCTGGTCAAGTCCCCCGCCCCCCCCCCTAGTCCCCCGTAACACCCCCCCCCCAGTCCTCTTACTTTTCCCGTCTCCTCCCTGTTTCCTTTATTGGTATTCCCTTTTTCCAAAAAGAGACCACAGGCACTCCAAGTAGTAGAAGGGTCTGTCCCACCCCAAGAACTCTTCCTCTCCCTGCTGCGGGGTCATGACTATTGCAGACCCGCTTCTCTTCCCCTCCTCCTCCTCCTAGTGCTGCTAGGCTCCGGTAATTCACAAGATGCCTAATTTAAGCCCCAAACCCGCTTAGCTTCTGTGTATGCCCAGTTGTCCTGCTAGCGCCTAGATTGCCTGCCTCCTGAGGGCCTGCCAAGGCTCCCTTTTCTGCCTGGCAGGGGGCGGAGAAAGCCATCTAGGGGATCTAGGCAGGCGGAGTCGGGCGCATGGACTGTCGAGCTGCGCTGGGGCCTGGGAAAGCCGTCAGAGACTAGGACGCTAGCCCAGGGCCGCAGCCTTGGGTAAAGGAGGAAGCCTCAAGGCGCCCCATGAGGCCAGGCCCGACTGCCCAGGGCGGCTTGCTAGGGGACAGGGAGGGACTCTCCGTTGCTTCCCAGTCGCTGATGAGAATGTTCTTCCGCCTCAAGGCTGCGCGCTCTAGAGTGGGATGGCAGCTGGGAGGAGCCAATAGTGGCTCGCTCAGGGCGACTATGCAGTGGAGTCAAAGACTCCCGGTGGGCTGTGGCCAGGTGAAGTGCTGCACAATAGGCAGCAGCCGCTCATCTGGCCTCGCCTCACTCGGATGATTCACTGTTGCCAGCGGCTTCAATGAAGGCGGTCCCTGAGATCCTTCCCTAGGCCCTTGTGGCTGTGCGACACCCAATAGGGTGTCACTATATGCATATTACAAATAAAACTGAATCAGAGGAACTTTTGTCTTTCACCAGACGTTAACAAGAATGAAAAATAGAAAAATAATGAGATCTATACCTCAGTTAAATATAAAAAAAATATATATATATATATAGCAAGTTTAAAATAGAAAAGCAAAAGTATGAAATCAAATAAATTAGGAAAGAGAGTGTTTAATATGCAAAACTGAGAAAAAAAAAATGTGATATTTATAAACCACTAATCAATTAAAGATTCGAAAATAATAAAAGAAAAAAATTCAAAAAAGATAAATAAATATGGAAAGTTCAAATTACTAAGAAATACTATTCAAAGTTATAGCCTAGAATCTTTAGATCATTAGAGGAAATGAACAATTTTGGATAGAAGTAACATAATTAGAAAACAGAAAACTCAGATTGAACAACAGAGAAAGATTAGGAGAAGGGAAAATTCCAGGAAGAAATAGGGAAACCATATCCATTGAAGATCTGAAGAATGAAGAGGGCACCTGCCCTTGATAATGTTGTCATAAGCATTTTCAAAATCAAATAAAACCCCAATTCAATTTGTGAGGCAAATGTGGTCATTTCCCTTACTTGTAAAGATAAACATTACCATAAAAAAGTTGAAATGTTTAAATTCGTGAAACTGTTTATCACTTTTGCATATTTATTTTCATTTTATTCCATTTTTCTCTTACTACTATTATACATTTATGTTGCACTGTGCAACTGTTTTATATCCTTTTTTGAAAAGTGGAATATTAAAATTGTCCATGTTTACATTAGAGTTTTAAACTTTTTCCTTATTTTACAAATTGTAACTGTTGGAGCTGGGATTATGGTGCAGTGGTAGAGCACTTGCCTAGCACCTGTGAGGCACTGGGTTCAATCCTCAGAAAGAAAGAAAGAGAGAGAGAAAGAGAGAGAATAAAGAAAGAAAGAAAGGTATTGTGTTCTATCTACAACTAAATTAGTTTTAAAAATTATAAATATTGGTAGAAAATAACTTAGATAATGCATTGGATTATGAAGAAATTAAAAATATATGTGTAATTCCACCAACCAGAGATGGAGATACGATAGTGCATTTCGGATTGGAATCCTCTTTTTTTAATTCTAAAATTGACATACAATTCAATAAAGGAGCTGTGCTCAAACATACATTCAGATAATTTTTGAGTATTCATAACATACAATCATCACCACTGTCAATTTTAGAACATTTTCATTCTCAACAAAAAGAAACCCATACCCATTGGTAATCACTCCCCAATGCCTGCCATGTTTCAAAATGTAAGTCAAGCACCCATCCAATACTTTCTCTCTGTGGATTTCTCTATCCTAGGCATCTTTTAAATTTGTTCTAATTACTTATGCATAACAGTAGAATAATCATAGGATAATAATGTCCCTCTCATTACACAATCCTTCCCAACCCAAACCCCCTTCCCTCCTCTCCCTCTCCTTTGCCCAATCCAAAGTTCCTTCATTCTTCCCTACCTCCCTCCATTATGCATTCCACCTTTGGTATTTTTTTTTTGGCTTATTTCACTTAGTTTGCTTGTGGTACCATTGAACTCCATCTGGGCCACATCCCCAGCCCTTTTTGTATTTTGCAAATGCCATAATTTCATTCTTCTTTAATATCCTGGACATTTTAATAAATAAAATCATAATATGTGATCTCTTGTGACCCGTTTTAATAAAAAATCTTATAGTTGGTATATTTTTGAGGTTCATTCATGTTGTGGCATGAATCAATACTTGATTTCCTTTTATAGCTAAATAATACTCCATTGTATGCACATGACTTATTTTGTTTATCCATTCATTAACAGCTAATGGACATTTGGAATTTTTTTCTACTTTTTTTAAAAAAATATTTTTTAGTTGTTGATGGACCTTTATTTTATTTATTTGTATGTGGTACTGAGAATCAAACCCAGTGCCTAAAATATGATAGGCAAGTGCTCTACCACTTAGCTACAACCACAGCCCCACTTTTTGATAATTATAATAATGTTGTAAATATTCTTGTACACATTTTTGCATGGACACATATTTTTCAGTTATTTTGGACATGTATGCAAGAATGGATTTCTGGGTCTTGAGAGCTGGGTCAGTAACCACAACATTTTACATTCCTACCAGCAAAGTATAAGCATTCAAATTTCCTCCAAAATTTTTGGCAATAATTGTTTTTTTTTTTTTGTTTTTTTGTTGTTTTTTTTTTTTTTTTTTTTTTTTTTTCAGTTTTCAGTATAGCAATTCTAAAGGAGGGTGTGTTGTCTACTGAAGTGGTATCTTTCCATAGTTTTCATTTGCATTTCCCTAATGGCTAGTGAGCATCTTTTCATGTGCTTATCAACCATTTGTATATCTTCTTTAGAGAAATGTCTCTTAATGTTCTTTGCCCACATTTTTAGTAGTTTATTTTTATTGAATTGAAAGAGTATATATTCTGGATAATAGACACTTATCAGATATATGATTCACAAATATTTTCTCCCTTTCTTTGAGTTATCTTTTCACTCTATGAACAGAGTCCTTTGATGCCCACCACCCCACAAAAAAAAAAAATTTCACTTTTTATGATATCCAGGTTATCTGGGGTTTTTTATCATTTACATTTTAAATGTTATATCTAAGAAATTGTGCTTACTTCAAAATCATGAAGATTCATGCCTTTCTTTTCTCTTTAGAGTTTTAATATTTTGTTCTTATATTTACATTTTTAATCCCTTTTGAGATTAATTTTTTTATATGACATTATGTTAAGGGTTCAATTCCCTCTTTGCATGGGAATGTCTAGTTGTACAGTACCATTTGTTGAAAAGACTCTTCTCCCATCAAATAGCTTTGGCACCCTTGTTGTAATCAATTGACAATAGTTGTGTATTTATTCTGGCTCTCAATTTAATTCTGTTGGTCTATATATCTATCCTTATGCCCATACCACCTTGTGATGCTTTTTAGTAAGTTTTGAAATTGAGAAGTGCAACTTTCAAATTTAACACTCCTTTGTAAATTTTCACTTCAAAACTTTGAAGTATTCATATCCTCATGTCAACAAATTCTACAACACCAATTTAAATAAATATGTAGAATCCCACATTGTGAATTTTGTTATCATAAATACTTAATGAACACCCATGCAATTAAACTTAGCACCTGTATTATTTGGAAAACATTTTTGTTGTTTTCAAAGACTGTATAAAATTCCATTAATTTCCATACAGTAATTACACCCAATTTTGTTAACATTATAAATTTGGGGCAATAACATTTTTATATGTTTTGTTCAGCTCCATTTGGATAAGTATGTTTAGACACATTATTCTAACTTGAAGGTTTGTCAACCATAGGATGTCCAATATTTTATGACAATTGATACACATCATATATGTGTATGTATGTGCATATATTATTCCAAATACATAATGTAACAAATTAATGCTGCTCCAAAACCATACTTTTTTTTTCAGAATTAGGTATTATGCTTTTTTAAAACAATGACATCTATTTTTTGACAGTTTAACCTTTATTATATAATTAACATTTTGTGTTTAAAGTATTTTTAAAGATTTCTTTCTAATTAGTTATATATGACAATAGAATATATTTAAACTACTTTAGTGATTGAAAATGCTACCTTGGGGATGAGGCTATGGCTCAGCGTAAAGTGCTTGTCTCACATGTGTGAGAACCTGGGTTCAGATCCTCAGCACCACATAAATAAAATAAAGGTGTTGTGTCCACCTACAACTAATATATATATATATATATATATATATTATTATATATATATATATATATATATATATATATATATATATATATTTATATATATATATATATATATGTATATATATATATGTATATATTAAAAAAAATAAAATAGTGCCTCCTTATTTTTGTTTGAATTACTTTTGTATGACTACTACAGATGTTTTGATTTCTGGATGCTATAAGTGTATTTTCTTTTGATTATATTCTTTTTATGAGAATTACACAATTTTCTATTAAGGT